>JBAMJR010000419.1:2257500-2397500 GCA_038501785.1 Myoxocephalus aenaeus | reverse complement strand
TTACCTCAAAGTGTCGTGGGAATTTTTCTATCAGACTATTTCATACAGAAATGTTGTATTCACTAAGGCGAGCCTGCTGATGATGGGCATCGCCGCATGGGGGAGGGGATCATCATTACACAGAACGCCCTGCTGCTGCTGCTGCTGCTGCTGCTGCTTCTATCACTGAAAATATCACATATGTTAATACAAATCAATTCAACTATTTACCTGTTGTAGCAGTTGTTGCATATACAGTATGTATGCCATATTTACAGTTAGATCTTTGTTTGCTGATTTATGTTGTGAAACCTTAATAAATGTATTTGAATATTTGTAGTTGGAAGAGAGCGTGTAGAATATGTCCCTGACCACTAGATATATAGAGTATGAATCTGTCAACCGTCTGGCTAAGGAAGCGGTTCTTATCTACCTCAGGATTCTCTCTTCCTCTCAATGTTTGTAAAATTAATTTCCGTGCATGTATGCATGTATGAATGGTGTTTATTGTGCAGTTCTCTGTGTCCAGTGCCTGCTCGACTATCAGCAGAGAGCAGCAGGTGAGATGAACATCTTTCAGTCAGAAAATCCTTCCTTCTTTCTTTCTTGTATAACTGGCCTCCTTGGACCACTGTTTTGTATCAGAAATACAAATGTACACAATATATAATGTAAAGTAAATGATTGCATAAATATTCACCCCCTTCAGGCCAGTATTTAGTAGATAAGCACAGCACTGAGTCTGATATGTCTACATCAGGCTGGCACATCTGGACACAGCAATGTTTCTCCATCTTGCTTAACAGCTCAAGCTCCGTGAGGTTCTTGGGGTTCAGGCGTGAACAGCTCTTTTCAAGTACAGCCACAGATCTGGGCTTTGACTTGGCCACTCCAGAACATTCTCCTTGTTGTCTTTGAACCATTTCTGTGCTGGAAAATAAATCTTCTCCCAAGTCGTAGTTCTCTTGCAGACTGACTTGGATTATCCTCCAGGGTTAGGCGATATGTTTCTGCATTCATGTTCTCCTCTACCGTTACAAGCCTTCCAGGGCCTGCTGCTGAGCATCATGATCCCCAGAGCGTGATGCTGCCGCCCCCATGCTTCACGGTGGAGACGGTGTGTTTGTGGTGATGTGCCAAACATAGCGTCTAGTCTGATGGCCAAAAAGCTACATTTTTGTCTCATCCGACCAAAGAACCTTCTTCCAATTGAGTCCCACATGCCTTTCATATGAGCTTTTCTCAACAGTGCTTTCTCTTTGCCACCCTCATACAGCGTCACCTGGTGAAGAGCAACCGCTGTATGTTCAGTCTCTCAGTCTGAGCCACTTAAGCTTGTAACTCTTCAGAGGGCGTAGGTCTCGGTGACCTCTCTCTCCAGTCTTCTTCCTGCCCGGTCACTCAGTTTGTGAGGACGGCCCGCTCGAGGCAGATTTAAACAAGTGCCATGCTGCTTCCATTACTTAATGATGGATTTAACTGAACTCTGTGGGATGTCCAGCGAGTTGGACATATTTCTGTTATCATCTCCTGACTTATTTTCAATGATCTTTTCTCTGAGTTGCTTGGAGTGTTCTTTTGTCTTCCTGTTGCAATTTACAGGAATAATTTACAACAGACTGGACGTGTTGTAAATTATTTAAAAAAGCTGCAATTCATGATTAATTCAAGTAGTTACTACTCGTTAGTTAAGTATGTTCTGTGACCTCATCTAAAGTGAAGACTGTTTATGCTTTACAAAGCATTTATAAGCAGTGCCTCAAAACTAGCAGAAGTCTCAGTTTCTTCTCAACAGAAAAGGGAAAGTGGGTAGTTTATAGCATGCCGCATATGAATATATGTGAATGGATACAAATGTCACAAATGAAATGACAAAAATTACACAAATGTCTATATGAACATCTGTTTATTGCAAATTGCAAAGTGAAAATGTAAAACAAGTCTTTTTTTGTGGCATTTAGTCCAGTGCTTCTTTAATGTGTCTTGTCCATACATTGAAGCAATAATGATAACAAATAAAAAATTCTAAATAATAAATACTTTATATAGCCACATATTAAAATAAGAAAATGAAGACACTTTTCAGTCCTCCTCATATATTAAAGCAATAATGATAACAAATACAATATTCTAAATAATAAATTCTTAATATGGCCACATTAAAATAAGAAAATTAAGACACTTTTCAGTCCTCCTCATGTGGTTGGGCATATTTCTCTGAAGACTGAATCTTTCCCAAGAGTCGGCGATTACCTATCAAATAGGTATGAAGTGCCTGCTCTGCATGTCATGCACTCAGCTTCCGAAGCATCACGGCCGAGGCGAAAACATGGGTATTTTTTTTTTAGTTCGTCCGTGAACTTACATTTACGTTTCGGCATGGCTACAGATGTCATGTGCTGTTGTAAACAATGCAACTAGTGGAGGTGGTAAGGTGCTCAGTGTTACCAGATTGGAAATGGTGAAGTATCGTACCAAAGGCTCAAAATGGTCGTATTTGGAGGATAATTATCGTGCATCTGGCAACACTGAGATCGGTCGACCAATGACAGTTCTCTCTACAGTCAGAGGTTGCGCAAGAAGGTGGAATGTAAGGGAGATACCATTTCCAAAACTTGTAAATTGGTAATAACTAGTTTGTGAAACACAGAGAAACACAAATATCCAACGAGGCAAAATCCCGGACGTTTTTGGAATCCCTGCCGGACGCATTTTTTAGGTCTCGAAAAGAGGACATGTCCGGGAAAAAGAGGACGTCTGGTCACCCTAATATAGCTACACATTATTGATTATGCTAGCTATGGCTAGCTAGCAAGCTCGTCACTGGTCCAGAGATAGACACCGGCACGCGTCATAAATATGACCAACATAATCAACTCATAATCAATCATTTGTACCAGCAAACTGAGAAACATGGCACCACTTGTGCTACTGATGTGCATCGGCTAACATCAATTAGCCGGCGCGGGTCACAGTGGTGACACGTCATCAACGTGGGACAAGTGTTTACGCTCTAGGACGACCCGGTGTGTTCTCAGTTTGCTGGTACAAATGATTGATTATGAGTATCTCGCTATCACCTAGATTGGTCTACTTACAACTGTTTGTCATATTTATGACGCGTGCCGGTGTCTATCTCTGGACCAGTGACGAGCTTGCTAGCTGGCTAGCTAGCCGGCTAGCTTCTTTTTTTTTAATCATTTACTAACACTTTACAAATGATCTTATTAATCATCTATAAGTCCTTAGTACTTCATTTACAAATGGGGAATCCATCATTTATAAAGTATGAAAACCCAAGCTTATTAATCAAGAATGAAACATTTATAACTGTGTTTATGAATTGCATTCTAATGAGTTACTAATGAGTGTTCATGTTGGAACAATGCTTCAGGTCAGAGGTCACACTGTCAGCTACACATCAGCTTCTCTTGTAGTTCTTTGTTTCTCAGCTGTGGACGCTGGAAACTGCTGGAGGAGAGAAATGTAACACCTCTGTTGATGTTTGAGCTCCTGATGCTGCTTTTCCTTTTGAGTTGAGACTCTGTTTCACCGCTCATCACTTATTGTGGATCAAGCACTTTATTAAAGGTTATGGAAGTTCATTTAATTCAACACTCATCCTTTGTTCTCACTGCTTTACTGAGGTTATTATTTATGTGACCCGGTGATATACCCCGCACAACGGCCAGAGTAAACTGGAGCCAGAGACTACGTACCGAACATACGTTTTATTGATACATTGAGTAAACTATACCTACATCTAAAGTGCACAAACAAGAAAGTAAATCATGTGGGACTAAACTGCACTGTCAGGGAGGTCAGTGTAGAGCTAAATAAAAACAGTAAATAGTCACACAAACCAAATAAAATGTACGTATTCACAGCAAACCAAATAACATGTACTTATTCACAGCAAACACAATAAGTAACACAACAGTAAAATGCCCATGTGAAATATAAGTCTGCTGTAGTCCTATGGGACCGTCTCACTGGAACAGGGGAGGTAGTGGAAGACTGTGTACTGTGTCTGCTAGGCAGCTTATAGGGGATCTGGGTGTATTGTAGCTGGTGGATCATCAGGTAGCAAATGATGCGATACGGCTGGCAGTTGGAAGTCTTCTTGAGACAGACCGTGCAGTTCAGGTGGAGGAGAGTCAGGAGTGTCAACCGCTGCAGTCCAAGGAACAACTTTAAGCTCCATCCTGTTAATATTTTTCTCTGGCCCAGCTCCGTTCCTTTGTCTGATTTTGTAAATTCCTATGTCATCCAAACAGCGCACAATCTCATAGATTATATCCCAGACATCCTGGATTTTATTGCATCCAAGTGGATGACTCTTTCAGAAGACGAGGTGCCTGGTGCCAGCATTCCTGTTACATGTGGGGTCAGTTGCCTGTTCCTACGTTCAGCTGCCAATCTGAGCTGATCCGTAGTATGGTGATATGTCTTCAGCCTTTTCTGATGCTCAACTACCCAGTCCTGGGTGGAGCCTGGAGCCAAGTTATTGTCTGTGGTGGCCAGCAACAAATCAACAGGTAGCTTGGCTTTTTGCCCAAACATGAAGTCATATGGAGAGTAGCTGGTAGAAGCATGTTCTGTTGAGTTGTATGCTAAAAGGATCTGAGGCAGGTACTTCTTTTCAGGTGGAAGGCATGCAAGGTGCGGTTGAGTCTCTCGTCCTGCCCATCACCCTCAGGGTGGTGGGGTGTGGTGCGGCTCTTTTCAATGCCATATATTTGGCGTAACTGTTTTAACAGTTCTCCTTCAAAATTCCTGCCCTGGTCACCGTGGATACGCTTGGGGATGCCATACATGTTCAAACCATTTTTCTGTCAGAATCCATCTACTCCAGCTTTCTGGTCCGAGACGCTTGGGTCAATTTAGAGAAAATATCCGTGATAACCAGGACATTCTCTCGCCTATCGGTAGCTTTCTCCAGGACAGTGAAGGCAATGGTCAGAATCTCTAAGGGTGCTGAAGCCATTATGTTACCAGGAATGTTCTGACTTTGGGTTGGTTGGCTTTAGCTACCAGGCAACGGTTACAGTGGTGGCAGCATTTCTCACTTGTCATGACCCTTATGTCTGCTTCCAATGACCTCGGCCACCAGGCGGTGTAAGGGTGCTGCCAGCTTTGAAAACCTCTCTCTAGGAGCTATTTATTAATATTATAAGTTATTTTTATTCACAAGTAGTATTGTTTAATTATAGTTGTTTGCTTATTTAGGTTAGATTTGTTGGGTTTGTTAATTGGGTAATGCTGTGGGCCCCTGGTGTACTTAATTAAAGGTGTAGGCACGTACAGGACCAGGATGCACCTGGGTAGGCCGATGATCTTTTTACCAGCGAGAGCCACAGCATCAGATCAGCTCACAAGGGAGACGCAGCATGGGGGTTTCTTTGTTCTTCATAAATAAAACTGTGATACGTATACATATTATTGCAGTATTTATGCATCATACTGCAATAATAATAAACAATACTGTAATAATAATAATCTCAGTAAAGCAGTGAGAACAAAGGATGAGAGTGTTTAATCAAATTACATTCATAACCTTTAATAAAGTGCTTGATCAACAATAAGTGATGAGCGGTGAAACAGAGTCTCAACTCAAAATTAAGGTTAAGTTATAACTGAAAATAAAATTGACTGAAAACTTAAAGACAAGCCGTTGATAAGGAATACGATGATGAAATAGTTCGTACTGCGCCAGATGAAGTTCTCCAGCTCGGCCGCTAGATGGCGCTCTTTACCACAATAACGCATCAGGCCTTTGACTGGAGTGTTCCACCACATCACGTGACCAGTGAACTTCATTCCCTCAAAACATACTTATCCTTATGAAAGCATTACCACCTGAAGAAAAGAAAACAGATGATGATGATTATTATTATTATTATTATTATTATTATTATTATTATTATTATTATTATTATTATTATTATAGGAAAGTTACAGCTAATTTGCATATTGTGTACAAATAATCTTTGAGGTCAGATGAGGACAAGAGACACAACGAGTGGACCAGTATACACACTGTACACATGCAATAGTTTTTATCAAGCAGGTCATGACCCTCGTATCCGCAGAGACCAGACTGTTATGTTCTTATTCAGTACAACTACTTTCATTCAACATGTTCACCATGTAGGTTCTTCTTTCTTCATGTGTGTACTGTCAGGGACCAAAGTGAGACGACATCACGCAGAACGCTGAGTCATCCAGCAACACGGAAACGAAACCTAAAGGTCTCATCAGGTGGTTTCCCAGAAATGGTCCAGAGGGATGTTCTGTTTCTGCCCAGCAGAGGCGCTCAAGACAACAACCATAGAGGCCTCAAGACAACAACCATAGAGGCCTCAAGACAACAACCATAGAGGCCTCAAGACAACAACCATAGAGGCCTCAAGACAACAACCATAGAGGCCTCAAGACAACAACCATAGAGGCCTCAAGACAACAACCATAGAGGCCTCAAGACAACAACCATAGAGGCCTCAAGACAACAACCATAGAGGCCTCGAGACAACAACCATAGAGGCCTCAAGACAACAACCATAGAGGCTTCAAGACAACAACCATAGAGGCTTCAAGACAACAACCATAGAGGCCTCAAGACAACAACCATAGAGGCCTCAAGACAACAACCATAGAGGCCTCAAGACAACAACCATAGAGGCCTCAAGACAACAACCATAGAGGCCTCAAGACAACAACCATAGAGGCCTCAAGACAACAACCATAGAGGCCTCAAGACAACAACCATAGAGGCCTCAAGACAACAACCATAGAGGCCTCAAGACAACAACCATAGAGGCTTCAAGACAACAACCATAGAGGCCTCGAGACAACAACCATAGAGGCCTCAAGACAACAACCATAGAGGCTTCAAGACAACAACCATAGAGGCCTCGAGACAACAACCATAGAGGCCTCAAGACAACAACCATAGAGGCGCTCAAGACAACAACCATAGAGGCCTCAAGACAACAACCATAGAGGCTTCAAGACAACAACCATAGAGGCCTCGAGACAACAACCATAGAGGCCTCGAGACAACAACCATAGAGGCCTCGAGACAACAACCATAGAGGCCTCGAGACAACAACCATAGAGGCCTCAAGACAACAACCATAGAGGCCTCAAGACAACAACCATAGAGGCCTCAAGACAACAACCATAGAGGCCTCAAGACAACAACCATAGAGGCCTCGAGACAACAACCATAGAGGCCTCGAGACAACAACCATAGAGGCCTCGAGACAACAACCATAGAGGCCTCGAGACCACAACCATAGAGGCCTCGAGACAACAACCATAGAGGCCTCAAGACAACAACCATAGAGGCCTCAAGACAACAACCATAGAGGCCTCAAGACAACAACCATAGAGGCCTCGAGACAACAACCATAGAGGCCTCAAGACAACAACCATAGAGGCCTCAAGACAACAACCATAGAGGCCTCAAGACAACAACCATAGAGGCCTCAAGACAACAACCATAGAGGCCTCGAGACAACAACCATAGAGGCCTCAAGACAACAACCATAGAGGCCTCAAGACAACAACCATAGAGGCCTCAAGACAACAACCATAGAGGCCTCAAGACAACAACCATAGAGGCCTCAAGACAACAACCATAGAGGCCTCAAGACAACAACCATAGAGGCCTCGAGACAACAACCATAGAGGCCTCAAGACAACAACCATAGAGGCCTCAAGACAACAACCACAGAGGCCTCAAGACAACAACCATAGAGGCCTCGAGACAACAACCATAGAGGCCTCAAGACCTGAACTACAACAGAACCAGCAGAGTTAATCAAGTTGCATTCTGGGCAGGATCCTTGTGACTCACTGCGTCTGCCTGTTCCAGAGAAGAAGTGTTATCTGAAGAGTTTCATTTCTGGGTTTATAAACAATGAATAGCCCAACATGAAAAGATATTTCTCTTTATATAAATAATATGTCCGGGTGTTAGGAATCAAATATTGCTGCTGAAGCCGGTCTGCCTCGCAGTGACTGCCAGGTCACAGCGAGAGAACGCGTGTGTGAGAACACACACGCGTTTGCGTGGATGTCATACCTTGTGCATGTTAGCGTAGGAACTTTGAAACCACACAGCGCTGTGCCCTGCAGAGCTTTGCCAGATATGTTTTCATTGCGAAAAAGGAATCATCTCCAACATTTACTTAGCTAAGAAACACAGTAATGCACTACACTAGACTCAAAGTGGAGAAACTGTAGTTGAGATGTGGAAGGTTATCCCTGGCTACTTCTTTAATGGGCGTATTCACTTCACTTCCTGTATCTCGGGGCCCTGGCTCAGGGAAGCACGTCCAGAGCTGCTGGTTTCAACAGCCTTTCTGTTTTGTATATTACATTGTGGCTTTACTTATTGTATTGTAATGATTGACTGAATAAAACACACAAACAATTTCAACAGCCCATATTCTGACTGGTTTTGAGTTTCACTCAAAAGTGATGAAGTGATGAAGTGATGAAGTGATGATGTTCCCAATCAAACACAGACCACGACTCTTTCTGTGTCTATCATTGTGATATTATACAGTGCACTTACTCTGAGTTGTCTTCTGTAAATAGCTCCAACATTAGTCTCTGGTTTTTATTTTACACTCTTCACAAATGCTGCTTTGTATCGTTATGCCACGGTCCAGTTATGTTTTGTGTAAATGAAAAGAAATGAAAAATGTCTTCCTCAGTCACGTTTTAAACAAAGAAGCTGGATGTCGATCTCAGTGGTGTTTTAGAGGCTTTAAAGAGTATCTCTGAATATTTAGAAAGTAAAGATAATAAACGCCTTCACGAAATGCCACAGGTGACCTTTAACCTACCAAGGTGTGAACAAGGGATGCTTCTCCAACCAACTCTAGCATCGCTGTCTGTCCTTCCAGAACTGTGCTGAAAGTACTTTTTAGGGTACTTGTGTACTTGAGTATTTCCTTTTCATGGTGCATTTATACTTCTGCTCCACTCCATCTCAGAGGGACATGTTTCACGTTGTTACTCCACTACAGTTGTGTGACAGCTTTAGTTACTGTTCAGGTGAAGATTTGACATGAAGAGCTGACAGGTTCATGAAACACAACACCTTGTTAAAGATGGCACCAGCTGGTTCAGAAGCTTTTGGGCTCGTGACCTCCTGCAGAGAACGTCTGGTTCTGGCCCTTCGTCCTGTTATAAATAACTGTTCAAGGCTCAAAGAGATGCAATTATCCAATATTTCTTAGAGAAACTACAACTTTTTTCATCAATATGCAGCATAATTGAGTTTTTCCTCTCATTAATCATCTCATGATGGATCCTCCAGATGTATATTGGGCCCTTTTGAGAGGGCCGACCCGACACTTGGTTGAGAACGACAGAATGAAACCTGTGAACTGTGAGCTGCATTATGCAGATGACATTAAGCAGATCAACTAACTTGAAGTGCTGCTCACACATTGATGCATATTAACAACTGATTATTCACTTTTGATTCCGAGAACGGAGTGTTTTTACATCGTTTTATCAAATTAAAATAAGCAATTATTAATTAATAAGCATAATGATTAAATACTTAGAAAAAGTGAATACTCATATGATAATCTCAGTAAAGCAGTGAGAACAAAGGATGAGTGTTGAATCAAATGAACTTCCATAACCTTTAATAAAGTGCTTGATCCACAATAAAACAGAGTCTCAACTCAAAAGGAAAAGCAGCATCAGGAGCTCAAACATCAACAGAGGTGTTACATTTCTCTCCTCCAGCAGTTTCCAGCGTCCACAGCTGGGATCCCTTCACAGCTCTCGGCCTGTCGGACACAGATCACCTCATGTGTGTGTGGAGAAGCTCTCTGACGCTCTTCCTGCTTTCCTCTTGTTCTCCTCTCAAAGACAAACTCTGAGGTAAAAGAACAACAAGAGAGCTGACAGTGTGACCTCTGACCTCCCACAACACGAACACGTGTCTGCACGTTACATGACGTCACACTACAGACAGAAGAGCAGCAGGAGGTGAACACGTGAGCATGAACGTCTCCTTCATCCTCTCACACAGGCTGAAACATCATCATCGCCATACTTTCGCTTTGGTTCACAACCTGTGTGGCTCACTTCTACCTAGTGTTACGTGACGTCACGCTCAGCTTAAATCCCCATTGGCGCAGATGGAGGCTGGAGGCAGCTCCTCCTCCTCCGTCCCTCAGTTCAGTCCGGACCCTGGAGCTGACAGCACCGCGTCGCTTCTCCTCCTGAAGCAGAAGCAGCGACCCTTCCCGATGGAGACTCTGACTCTGAGTCTGCTGCTCGTGAGCCTCCACGGCGCGGCGGCGGGTGAGTGACCCTTTGATCTCTTTAGTGTCTCCTCAGCGGGAGCTTCTTCTGCTGCTCTCTGTGTTTAGTTCCTGGACTTCCTCGTGACGATATGAAAAGTTATAAAGAGTCACAAAAGCTCTTCGAGCCCACGCGAGTAAATCCCGACGTGTTGGTGTTTCCTCGAGGGAGTGAGGAAGGACACGAGTGCGTTGTTTCTCTCCCTCTGCGGCCTCTTTGATGTGGGCCTCTACGTCATCACAGCAGGAGCATAACACAGTAATAAAGTAGATGAGCTTCACACAGTACTCATGAGTTCTCTCTGTCCTTCATCACGTAGTGTGCACTTCCTCCAGGAATATGAAGTGTCAATAATTCATGTTTCATGACTGAAGAGCAACCAGAGGAGCGTCATATTCTATATCAGCCTCTCAGAGTAAATACATAACAAAGATCTAGAATAATACGTTTACTCAGAAAAACACTCAATCAGTGTTGAGCTCCTGAACATCAATATATGATATACATAAATATACATATTAGCTGATGAGTAAGGAGACATAAAGTGAAGAAATGTCAAACTAAGGTGCAGCTCGTTCATAAACATCTTCATACTCAGTTTGTCCTCCAGAGAGCAGCAGTTCACTTTGAAACTTAGTTTCTATCTTCGTCATAAAAAACAACAACTAATGAATCTGTATCAATGTTTATGTCATGAGTTCATATCAGAAACATATCAGCTGATGCATTTCATATTTCAACTGTACTGATGTCAGTGTCGGCCTCAGAAGGCAGGACTGTTGAAGTGTTTGATGTTTTAACAGGAAGTAGATTTATTACCGGACAGATTTGCAAAAGAGTTTTGTGAGCAGTGCAGAATTATTAAAGTCATGAAGCTCAGCAGCTGAAGTTTGACACAAAGAGATTTGGAGTTCAACTTAAACTCAGAAGAACACGAGGAGCTTCATGTCAGGAAGTAGAACATTAATCTGCTGAATATATGAAATATCATATAAATCACAGGCAGCGTTGGTTTTGCTTTAGAGGTTTGTGATTTCAGACTTCAAACTAATCTGATGATGACGAGTGTGAACTGCTGATGAAGCATCCTGAAGAAGACAAAACAAGATGAAAAACATCTTTCTATGGATCTATGGATCTAAATATGTGACTCGTTTGATATGTTCATTTCAGAATAGAACGTTTTGAAGACAGAGTCATCAGAGATATGAAAGTATTCATTTATTTCTGCACAGCAGATGTTGTTTGGATGTCTTGAATGTGCTGCAGTTCTTCTTGATTCTGTGGTCAGGAAAACAACTTTGTTCAGAGATTTATTAAAGTGTGATATGAAAAGTGAAAATGATGACATTGACTTTCTGTTCCAGTGATTCACTCTCTGAAGTACTTCGACACTGCTTCCTCTGGACTCCCAAACTTCCCAGAGTTTGTGTCTGTTGAGATGGTTGATGAATTTGAGATAAGTCACTATGACAGCAACACCAAGAGAGCAGAACCCAAACAGGACTGGATGAGCAGAATCACAGAAGGGGATCCTCAGTACTGGAAGAGGGAGACTGAGATCTGTTTGAACAACCAGCAGGTCTACAAAGTCGGCATTGAAATAGTAAAGCAGCGCTTCAACAAAACTGGAGGTTTGTTTATGATTCACACATTTTGTTTATATTGTCATCCACACACACACACACACACACACACACACACACACACACACACACACACACACACACACACACACACACACACACACACACACACACACACACACACACACACACACACACATTCATATTAAATATTGTTCAGTGTAGGTTTCTCCTCATCCTCTCAGAACCTGACGGCATCTTTCTCTATTTTTTTTACATTTTACAGCGTAAACAATTTATTGATTTGTGGATAAAATCATTTCATAATCAATAATTACAACAATCATCAGTTTTATCCATAAATATATATGAGAACTACAGATTAGATCAGATTACCTCCATGTGACCAATATATATTAATATTTAATATTTAATGAAAGGTTTTATCAATAAACATGTTAAACATTCATTAGTTCTCTCTCTCTCTCTCTCTCTCTCTCTCTCTCTCTCTCTCTCTCTCTCTCTCTCTCTCTCTCTCTCTCTCTCAGGTGTCCACATTTTCCAGAGGATGGATAGCTGTGAATGGGATGATGAGACCAATGAGGTCAAAGGTTATTATCAGTATGGTTTTGATGGAGAAGACTTCATATCATTTGACCAGAAGACAGGGACATGGATCGCTCCAACACGACAGGCTTTCATCACCAAACTCAGGTGGGATCAGAACAAAGCTCTGACAGCACAGTTCAATCACTACCTGACTCAGATCTGTCCTCAGTACCTGAAGAAGTATTTGAAGTACGGGAGCAGCTCTCTGATGAGAACAGGTAGAGTCACATGACCTGATGTCGCTTCATGGACCGTCTCTTGTTTCTGACCAACAGTCACATGACAGAACATGTCCCCACATGAGAGACCTGAGTCTCTCATGTCTCCTCCCTCTGCCTCCTTCTCTCCTTCACCACATTTCCTCCCTCACTTCCTCCCTCTGCCTCCTTCTCTCCTTCACCACATCTCCTCCCTCACTTCCTCCCTCTGCCTCCTTCTCTCCTTCTCCACAACTCCTCCCTCACTTCCTCCCTCTGCCTCCTTCTCTCCTTCACCACATCTCCTCCCTCACTTCCTCCCTCTGCCTCCTTCTCTCCTTCTCCACATTTCCTCCCTCACTTCCTCCCTCTGCCTCCTTCTCTCCTTCACCACATCTCCTCCCTCACTTCCTCCCTCTGCCTCCTTCACCACATTTCCTCCCTCACTTCCTCCCTCTGCCTCCTTCTCTCCTTCACCACATTTCCTCCCTCACTTCCTCCCTCTGCCTCCTTCTCTCCTTCACCACATTTCCTCCCTCACTTCCTCCCTCTGCCTCCTTCTCTCCTTCACCACATTTCCTCCCTCACTTCCTCCCTCTGCCTCCTTCTCTCCTTCACCACATTTCCTCCCTCACTTCCTCCCTCTGCCTCCTTCTCTCCTTCACCACATTTTCCTCCCTCACTTCCTCCCTCTGCCTCCTTCTCTCCTTCACCACATCTCCTCCCTCACTTCCTCCCTCTGCCTCCTTCACCACATTTCCTCCCTCACTTCCTCCCTCTGCCTCCTTCTCTCCTTCACCACATTTCCTCCCTCACTTCCTCCCTCTGCCTCCTTCTCTCCTTCACCACATCTCCTCCCTCACTTCCTTCCTCTGCCTCCTTCACCACATTTCCTCCCTCACTTCCTCCCTCTGCCTCCTTCTCTCCTTCACCACATTTCCTCCCTCACTTCCTCCCTCTGCCTCCTTCTCTCCTTCACCACATTTCCTCCCTCACTTCCTCCCTCTGCCTCCTTCTCTCCTTCACCACATTTTCCTCCCTCACTTCCTCCCTCTGCCTCCTTCTCTCCTTCACCACATTTCCTCCCTCACTTCCTCCCTCTGCCTCCTTCTCTCCTTCACCACATCTCCTCCCTCACTTCCTCCCTCTGCCTCCTTCTCTCCTTCTCCACATCTCCTCCCTCACTTCCTCCCTCTGCCTCCTTCTCTCCTTCACCACATCTCCTCCCTCACTTCCTCCCTCTGCCTCCTTCTCTCCTTCTCCACATTTCCTCCCTCACTTCCTCCCTCTGCCTCCTTCTCTCCTTCACCACATCTCCTCCCTCACTTCCTCCCTCTGCCTCCTTCACCACATTTCCTCCCTCACTTCCTCCCTCTGCCTCCTTCTCTCCTTCACCACATTTCCTCCCTCACTTCCTCCCTCTGCCTCCTTCTCTCCTTCACCACATTTCCTCCCTCACTTCCTCCCTCTGCCTCCTTCACCACATTTCCTCCCTCACTTCCTCCCTCTGCCTCCTTCTCTCCTTCACCACATTTCCTCCCTCACTTCCTCCCTCTGCCTCCTTCTCTCCTTCACCACATTTCCTCCCTCACTTCCTCCCTCTGCCTCCTTCACCACATTTCCTCCCTCACTTCCTCCCTCTGCCTCCTTCTCTCCTTCACCACATTTCCTCCCTCACTTCCTCCCTCTGCCTCCTTCTCTCCTTCACCACATTTCCTCCCTCACTTCCTCCCTCTGCCTCCTTCACCACATTTCCTCCCTCACTTCCTCCCTCTGCCTCCTTCTCTCCTTCACCACATTTCCTCCCTCACTTCCTCCCTCTGCCTCCTTCTCTCCTTCACCACATCTCCTCCCTCACTTCCTCCCTCTGCCTCCTTCTCTCCTTCTCCACATCTCCTCCCTCACTTCCTCCCTCTGCCTCCTTCTCTCCTTCACCACATCTCCTCCCTCACTTCCTCCCTCTGCCTCCTTCTCTCCTTCTCCACATTTCCTCCCTCACTTCCTCCCTCTGCCTCCTTCTCTCCTTCACCACATCTCCTCCCTCACTTCCTCCCTCTGCATCCTTCACCACATTTCCTCCCTCACTTCCTCCCTCTGCCTCCTTCTCTCCTTCACCACATTTCCTCCCTCACTTCCTCCCTCTGCCTCCTTCTCTCCTTCACCACATTTCCTCCCTCACTTCCTCCCTCTGCCTCCTTCACCACATTTCCTCCCTCACTTCCTCCCTCTGCCTCCTTCTCTCCTTCACCACATTTCCTCCCTCACTTCCTCCCTCTGCCTCCTTCTCTCCTTCACCACATTTCCTCCCTCACTTCCTCCCTCTGCCTCCTTCACCACATTTCCTCCCTCACTTCCTCCCTCTGCCTCCTTCTCTCCTTCACCACATTTCCTCCCTCACTTCCTCCCTCTGCCTCCTTCTCTCCTTCACCACATCTCCTCCCTCACTTCCTCCCTCTGCCTCCTTCTCTCCTTCTCCACATCTCCTCCCTCACTTCCTCCCTCTGCCTCCTTCTCTCCTTCACCACATCTCCTCCCTCACTTCCTCCCTCTGCCTCCTTCTCTCCTTCTCCACATTTCCTCCCTCACTTCCTCCCTCTGCCTCCTTCTCTCCTTCACCACATCTCCTCCCTCACTTCCTCCCTCTGCCTCCTTCACCACATTTCCTCCCTCACTTCCTCCCTCTGCCTCCTTCTCTCCTTCACCACATTTCCTCCCTCACTTCCTCCCTCTGCCTCCTTCTCTCCTTCACCACATTTCCTCCCTCACTTCCTCCCTCTGCCTCCTTCACCACATTTCCTCCCTCACTTCCTCCCTCTGCCTCCTTCTCTCCTTCACCACATTTCCTCCCTCACTTCCTCCCTCTGCCTCCTTCTCTCCTTCACCACATTTCCTCCCTCACTTCCTCCCTCTGCCTCCTTCACCACATTTCCTCCCTCACTTCCTCCCTCTGCCTCCTTCTCTCCTTCACCACATTTCCTCCCTCACTTCCTCCCTCTGCCTCCTTCTCTCCTTCACCACATTTCCTCCCTCACTTCCTCCCTCTGCCTCCTTCTCTCCTTCACCACATTTCCTCCCTCACTTCCTCCCCCACACTCATCACCACTCCATCGTCTCTCTCTCTCTTTGTCTCTGTTTCTCTCTCTCTCTCTCTCTCCATCTCTCAACTCTGTCTTTCTCTCACTCCCTGTCTTCCTCTCTTTTCATCTCCTTTTTCTCTCCCTTCTTTTCTCAGTTACACTTCAATACAGTTTATTTGCATTGCATACATGAATATATATATATATATATATATATATATATATATATATATATATATCATAATAAATAACCTATAACCTCTCTCTCTCTCTCTGTCTCTCTCTCTCTCTCTCTCTCTCGTTTCCGTTTCCGGTTGTGAGTGAGGGTGGTGGTGAGCGTGTGAGAGGCGCGGAGTTTGAAGTTTTTCTGTCCCGTTCATCGGGTTTTTTTTTAACGGTTTGGCCGCCTGCCTTAGTGCAGGTGGTCGGGCTGTTCTGTGACTTTTGTGAGCGAGTGTCGGAGTCTTTTTTTCTTTTTTTCCGAGGCGTCTCGGAGGAATGGCGTCCTCCGAGACGCCGCCTCCCTCTCTCCGGCAGGGAGTGAGGATCGTCCCGCCGGGCTGCGGCGTGTCCGTTGAGGAGGTGCTGCTGGCGGTGGGGGAGCGGGTCGGCCACCGGAACTTGGTTTTCGCGTCCCGCATGAGCGGAGCGGTGGTGGCGTTCCTGCGGGACGAGCCTCTCGTGCGCCAGCTGGTGGAGAGCGGCGTGACCATCAGGGGCGCGGCGGTGCAGGTGTCCCCGCTGTCCGCCCCCTCCACGAGGATCACCGTGTCGGGAGTGCCGCCGTTCATCTCGAACGAGGCCGTAATGGAGGAGCTGAAGAGGTTCGGGAGGTTTGCCAGCGGGCTGAAGACTGTGAACTTGGGGTGCAGGGACCAGAAACTTAGACACGTCCAGTCTCTGAGGAGGCAGGTCTTCATGTTCCTGGGCTCGTCTTCTCAGAGCCTGGACGTGTCCTTCAGGGTGAGGCACGGAGAGGCCTCTTACATCCTGTACGCCAGCTCGGACCAGCGCCGCTGCTTCCAGTGCGGGGAGCTGGGGCACCAGAGGGCTGGGTGCACGCGAGGGAGGCGCTCTGCTGGGAAGGGAGCGGCGGCGCCCGCCGAAGAGGGGCCTGCTGGGCCCGCTGAAGGGGGACCTGCTGGGCCCGCTGAAGAGGGGCCTGCGGGGCCCGCTGAGGGGGGGCCGGCTGAGGACGGCGGTCCGGCTGAGTTTGCGGACGGCGAAGCGGAGGAGGAGATGCCACTGGAAGCTAGTGGGCTTGAGAAAGAAGCACCCTTAGACATCTACCCTCTAGAAGCCATCAACCGGTTTCTAGATGCAACACTTTATAAACCAAAAAACATAACTAAGTATTTCAGCAACGGCGCTAGATTCATAAGATCCATAGCTACGCACAGGAGGAATTTGGGGCCGAACTTTGTGAGCCGGAAGAAGCGTTACCGCCTCAATAAGTACGTCACAGAGCTGAGGAAGGTAGAGATGGAGAAAAGTCTAAGAGAGTGAGGTGAAGGCAGGAGGCTCAGCGGCTCATCAGGCCACTCAGGGACTGTTCTCTTCCTCTGAGGCATCAGGTCTGGAGGCGGAGACATGGACTATGGAGTTGGTGTTGGTGGTGATGTTGATGGTGGTGACATGGACTATGGAGATGATGATGATGATGATGATGATGATGATGATGATGATGATGATGGTGACATGTATGTTTATGGGTTTTCTGTTTCGAAGAGATATATTTTGGGTGCTGGTGGAGAGCTGGTGGTAAACTATTGTTTGTTTGTTTGTTTGTTTTGTTTGTTCTATGGCTAAATGTTTGTTTGACGTCTAGTTGTTTGTTTATGTTTTAAGTGATGTTTTAGAGTGTTTCTGTTTTCACTGAAAAGTGGAATAAAGGGTTTTTAAAAAATCAAAAAAAAAAAATCTCTCTCTCTCTCTCCAGAGCTTCCCTTGGTGTCTCTCCTCCAGAAGACTTCCTCCTCTCCAGTCTGCTGTCACGCTACAGGGTTCTACCCGGAGAGAGCCGCTCTGTTCTGGAGGAAAGATGGAGAGGAGCTCCATGAGGGCGTGGACCACGGAGAGATCCTCCACAACCACGACGGAACCTTCCAGATGAGCGTCGACCTGAAAGTCTCCTCGGTCCCAGCTGGAGACTGGGGGAGGTACGAGTGTGTGTTCCAGCTGGCCGGTGTGGAGACCGACCTCGTCACCAGCCTGGATGCAGCTGTGATCCGGACCAACGAAGGTGAGGTCAGGAGGAGGGAGGTGGCTAACACAGTGTTCTGTGAGTTATACGTTTTAGTTTTAGTTGAATAACACTTTATTCTTGTGTTTTGTGGTTTAAGCTGATGGAAAAAAGTACTTTAACTTTTTATATTCCATCCATCCATTATCCAAACCGCTTATCCTGTTTAGGGTCGCGGGGCAACATGAAACTGCAAAACCAGATTTTATTTCCCGGTTTATACTTTTCTAAATTCCAGTCGACGTTGGTTTCGTTCATTTTGAAAAAGGCTGTTTGTTCCAAAGTGGTTTCTTTATTTTCACATAATTATTTCTGCAGTTATCACAAATGAAACGATGACATTTTGTGTTTTTACAGAGACACACTTCAAAGTCCTAACCAAAGTGATTCACTGCCTCATCTTTTGTCTTGTTCTTCATGCTCAACAGAGAAGCCCTTTGACATGACCATCATCATCATCATCATCGCTGCAGTGGCTGTTCTTGCCCTCCCCCTCTTCGCTGTGAGTGGATTCATGGCTTACAAGAAGAGGAAAAGTGAGAAACTCAAGGATTTCCAAGTTTGACGTTTCCTGTTCTTCTTTGATTTTACCTTTGACTTCCTGCTTATCAGGTTGCAAAGTGAAACCAGCTTCAGGTCACTTTCCCAGTCTGAAGCCACCAGCAGTCAGAAGTGTAGAGCTCAGAGCCCCAGTGTGACGGTCATGTGACAGGACCATCGTACTCTAACAGAGAACTGGTCTACGCTGCAGTTAAATCACAAAGGGAGAAGGGATTTAACATCCTGACATTTGGAGCTCTTTTCTTTCTTTTCCAGCCAAATACAACTTGTTTTATTCAATTGTACTTTTTTTAAATTATATTTTAAAAGTGGGGGTCCAGCAGCAACAGTCAGCAGACTCAGTCCTCAATGACGTCAGAGAGAAGTTACAGAATAATTAATAAAGACTGAAACATGAAGACTGTAAAAGGTTCTGTCACCAATGTAAGGGAGTCAGATTTAGTGGAGAAAAGATATTCTGAATATACAACTGTGACGTCTGAAATCCTGTCTTTTATTTTTATTTCAGCTAAAGATCCTCAAAAAAGTAAGTAGAAGTTTTTTGATTGCATTTAAACTGTTATACTTTGACGAGATGCTCACATGCAGAGTGGTTTACAATGAGTTGTACTTCATAACTCATAGTTTTTCTAACTGATATTAAGTGAGGGCAGGAGCTTACATATGATGTCATTTATACTTTTATCATTCCTACAATATTAATATATTTTAAAATGAAAAAGTAGAAATAAAGAAAGAAAAGAATAAAATCCTTCTGTACATACACGTATACACACATCTGTGCATACAGAGCACAAACGGTTGACTTTAGTTCATGAGTATAAGATTATAGACTCAGAACATTTGTGGAGAGAAAGTTCATCCAGACAGCTGAACTGGAGCTGCTTGTCTTGATTTATTTTGTTCTGTTTTTGTAGATGTGATGACTCCACTTAACCCTTCTCCTCCGATGAGCGAATCAGGTTCATATCTATCTATCTATCTATCTATCTATCTATCTATCTATCTATCTATCTATCTATCTATTGATATGTATTTTCTTCTCTTCAGGATCTGACTCTTCTTCAACAGAAGGTGTAAACAGCTCCACAAAACTGACGTAAAGGTAACTACTTCCTCTTCCTGTCTGAAATATCACCTGTATACATATTTGTACTCATGTTCAGAACTTCTGAATTTCTGACACAGAGATATATCATTATTTTTCGCACTCTTCATTTATGAATGCTTATTTATTTTTCCAGACAGACGTGAGTGACAGCGTGAAGAGGAGGAACTCCTCTCCTTCACAAATTGGTGACATTAAACATCATTATCTACAAAGTTTATCAACAATCTGTCATCCAAATATAAGAAAAGGGGCCACCTCACCACAACATTAATATTGAATATGACTTATGTTTATGTGGGCAAAAGGCAGCCATGAGGCTTCAAAGCTGCTTTAATACACAATATCATGCCAGAACCAGGATGGTGATCCAGTTGTAGACGCTCATCAGTTGCAATACAAAGAAAACACATTTGGAAAAACTGGTTAACAAAAATGATCCAACATAACTGATGACATTAAATTATTTGGATCATTTAGTTTCAATAAAAGAAAAAGTAATTCCTCCAATGAGGAAGATTGTTCAGAACAATGAAAGATGTAATCTCATAAAGATGTTCATCTCAAACAAATCCACCATCGCTTTAATACTTCTGCTGCTGGGCTTTCTGATGAAATCAATATTGGTAACACAAATGTAAATTCACATGCACACACACACACACACACACACACACGCACACGCACGCACACACACACACACACACACACACACACACACACACACACACACACACACACACACACACACACACACACAGACATCCGTACATTTATTTTCCAGTTGTGTAAATAGTTTGCTTGTGTTTCTTTCCAGCAGATCACATTTAAATATCTCGGTTTGACTCATACAGGCTGAAGCAAATCATATGTTTTGAGTTTTAGGTTTTTCTGAATTAGTCAAATATTTTTAAATATCATAGTATTTAAATTGTATCTGAGATTTTAAAATAGTTGTGTGATGTTTGAAGCTTGTCAGCTGATAGAAGTCTTCTTGAATATATTTCCTGCTGGTATTTTGGGATGTTTTCCTTCTTGGTTGTGTATAAATTGAACATTGATGCTCTGAATCTCTTCTTGTGTTGGGTTACGTGATGAAAGTCAAAAGAAGTTGCTCCGTTTCATTCTTTTGTACTTTTGTCTTGCTTTTCAATAAATTACCCTTAAATCCAGATCTCTGTGTCTTGTTGTGATTCCATCTGTGACGGGAGCTCCAAACACATGACGACTGATTCTGTGTTTACTGTAAACTGTGATCTTCACTTCATTGTTCAAGGATCATAATCAGAGAACATTTCTAAACTATGTTGTTTGTCAAAGCTTTCTCCATGTAGTGATTCAGTAGCTACTATGAATTTAATATTTAGTATTCTCCATAATAACATACATACACATATACAGTTATAACAATACAGTTATAACAATACACATATACAGTTATAACAATACACATATACAGTTATAACAATACACATATACAGTTATAACAATACACATATACAGTTATAACGCTGTAACGAGGGTTATGCTCTTCCTTTCTCTTCCGTTATGTTCTTCTTGAGGAACTTGACAGCAGCGTGGAGACAATGCGCAGACAACCCCCTGGTGGAGAGACGGAGACACCTACTGGCCGTTTGAGATATTACATACATTACCGCATACAATCAGTTATTATGAAAACTAAAGAAAAACAATGGGTATATAACAGTGTTCAGCGAATGAATTCATATTCTTACCACTAATTAAACATACATATATCTCTGTAATACTACAGAATAGAAAAGGTAATAAGTTAAAATACTGAATTTTTAAACCACCTGAATGTTGATGTTGGATGCAAAAAACTGAAATATTGTTCTATGTTTCTTAGAAAGTGATTTTCAAAATAGTACTTTATTTACTTTGATCTGTTACTGTGTATACTTTATTTAAATGTGCATACAGGTCTAAGGCAGTGTGGTAGTAAACCATGTGGCGGTCAGAGTTAAACAGCCCTCTGTTGTTTCTCTGCAGTCCTTCACTCAGGGCTGTATGGGGTCGGGTGGGTTGTTGGCTCTTTTCCCATGTGGAGATCAAACCTACCGCCTTGGTGAAGTTGTATGTGTTCAGTCAACAGATCAACCGCTTGAGGCGATTGTGAAGGTGATTCTCTTGGTTTTCATGCCAGAGTCCTCTTGAAGGAGCGACTCTGTTCTCTCCTTGTCTTGAAACATCTGCAGCTGCATGACAGACTCCTGCACACCTGGTAGTGGATCAGCAGCAGGATCTGGTCAGCTGCCAACAACATACTATTTTAACAGCTAACTTAGTGTGGAAATGCAATATATTTCAACGGAACCTTCAAAACAAGGAGATTGTTAATGCAGGAGGAGCTGCAGATTGAAATAAACGTTTTCTTTTGTGTTAATTTGGTCTGTTACAACGGGATAGTTGATGACCACACTGATGATATCCTTTTCTTTATTGACAAATTTGAAGAATAGTATTCTGAATGTTTAGCTTAACTGAACACTTTGGTGACTTCTCTGAACATGAAATTAACAAATTTAAAGCAGCATAATCATTTTTAAAGAAAGGCTTAACCTCTAAATACAAAATACAAATACAAAATTACTTTCCCAAACAAATTTTACAACACTTAAGATGACATTAATTACATAAGAAATGAGTTGCCATTTTGCTGTGCTGGTTGTTTTACAGTAGCTTCTTCTTTTCAGTAGTCTTTGGTTGTTTAATATGTTGGTCCTGATGGCTTCATGTGGGAGACTAGTTTGAACTATTTGATCAAACTTTTCTCCAGTGGTTCTCCAACTGGGGATCGGGTCACAAGATGACTCCCATTCAACTAAACCCAAACAGGTTTTCTCCGGCTGATGATCGCAGTTTTAAACAAAAGGTTAACGTTTTGAATTGAAACAAAACCAAAATGCAACAAAACTACTTTAAGTGTAGTAAAACATCACGGTTTGGATGAAAATAAGTACGTTTAGTACGTAACATTTCCCTAAACGTAAAATAAGTCAATGTTGATTTTTTTGTGTCACACAGGACACAAACAGCGGCCTCCTGAGTTAAAGTCCTGTTTCATTTCAATTTAATCACATGCAGTCACTGTTTTGCAGAAACTATTTAAACTACGGTTACAGTGATGAAAACTCTTATCTTAAAGGTCATGACACACTAACTCAAAACCAAATGCCACATCTAACAGGTGACGTCGCTTTTTTGAAAGTCTTGACCCCAGATGTTCCCCTTAATCTCCTGAACCTTCTTGAACATCAATACGAACAAGTGTGATGCAGCCGAAACACACAGACATGTATTTGTGTTAGATTATATTCTAGTGGAGATCCCAAAGTTTCCAAAACTGAGATTAGTGAAAATGTGTATACAATGGTGTAGAGGACTTGTATTTAGTTATGCATTTATTGATACAGTTTAAAGTTACAGGACATGTGTGTAAATGTGCCACTTTAGCCACGTGGCTGGTTTTCTACTGCAGCAGGTGGGACGACCGCTACAAAACACACAGGAAACACAAAACAGATATAGATAGAAACACATATGCAGTATCTGTGTGCACCACTTATGATCTCATGTATTAAATACACATCTACATGTCTGATGTATGATTATAGATGTATGCCCAATGCGGACTGCATTTATGGAGCTGTTTTATTCAAAGTGCTTTACAGTGTGCCTTTATTTCTCCCATTCTCTCTCTCTCTCTCTCTCTCTCTCTCTCTCTCTCTCTCTCTCTCACACACACACACACACGCGGCATATCTGTTGGTAGTACATGTATGAATAGGTTTATATATTGTTGTCTAGCACTGCTTAGATATTGTCATGTTAAATATTTCATGTTGTGTTATCTGGTGTTATCTTGTCTCATCTCTTCTTACAATGCATTTCATGCATTTTATTCACGTTTTAATTTTATCCCACTTGGGGGCCCTCAAGCTCTATCCTTTCTGGAATAGACTTTCAGTGTAGGAGCAGGAAGGCAGTGAGTGAGGTTACAGAGCAAACGGAGCAACAGCAGTCATACTTTCTTGGGGCTGTGGGTAAAGTAGGCGGGTCACCAGAGCAATGGGCCGCCGAGTTGCTGGTGGGCTCTACACCAGTTGACTTCAAAATCGACACAGGGGCGGATGTTAACATCATCCGCGAGGAGAACTACCACTCACTCATCCCCAAAAGACCACTGGAGCCTGCAGATATGCCACTGGACAGCCCAGGCGGCGAGCTGCAGTGCATAGGACAGATCCAGAGCACTGTGACCTACAAAGGAAAAACTCACCGACTCGCAGCATATGTCATCCGCGGACGTACTGTAAACAACCTACTCAGCAGGCCGTTGTCTGTGGAAATGAATCTGGTGAGGAGAGTGGATGAAACGGTGTGCGAGAGAGGACATCCACATGCATATGGCGAGCATGGGACATTAAAGACTGAACCGGTGAGAATACTGTTGAAAGACAACGCTCAGCCATATGCTGTATACACAGCATGACGCGTACCTCTCCCTATGCTGAAAAAGGTAAAGGAGGAGCTCCAGAGGATGGAGAGAAATGGCATCATCGAGAAGGTGACACGGCCCACGGACTGGTGTGCACCCATGGTGCCAGTCTTGAAGAAGAGCACCGGTAAAGCCCGCATCTGTGTTGATCTCAAGAGGCTGAACGAGGCTGTGAAAAGAGAACAGTATATCCTGCCTACTACTGATGAGATTACAGCAAAGCTGAGTGGGGCCACTGTCTTCTCTTCGCTCGATGCTGCAAGTGGGTTCTTCCAGATACCGTTGCATCCAGACAGCTGTAAGCTCACTACCTTCATTACGCCATTCGGCAGATTCAACTTCAATCGGCTACCGTTCGGAATAACGAGCGCACCAGAAATCTTCCAGAGGAAGATGATGGAGACCCTGCAGGGGCTAGAGGGTGTCAAGGTCTTCATGGACGACATTCTGGTCTATGGGGCCACAAAGGAGGAGCATGGCGGTCGCCTGGAGAAGGTAATGCAGCGCATAGAGACAGCTGGTCTGAAGCTAAATCGTGAGAAGTGCTCCATCAGGCAGAGTCAGCTGCGGTTCCTCGGGCATCTCATTGACCGGTCCGGAATCCGGCCTGACCCCGACAAAGTGGAAGCTATTCGGCAGCTGTCACCACCAGCAGACGTGCAAGAGTTGAGAAGAATTCTGGGAATGGTGAATTATCTGGGAAAATACATCCCCAAACTCTCAACGGTAGGACAGCCACTGCAGCTAGTAAGAGAGAAAAGAGTCAAAACTTCTCCAAATGAAGCTAACTAGCGCACCAACACACACACACACACATACACAGCGACGCCGTCACACATACACGATTCCAATTCATTTACAAGCTACACTAAACTTCTGCCATGTATCAACTATATGAAGCCAAATGATTTATATCACAATTTAATGAGCAAATACTACATTTTGGTAATATTAGTAACACTAACGTTAGCTTACTAGTGCAGGAAAGTGTGTCCCTACTTCCCTCTTAAAGTCACCTAGCGTTACACGGTAACTTTACTTGAGAACACTGTGCTGTCTGTAATTAATGTACATTTGCAAAATGCCTGGCAAAAAGGAAATATGAAGGAATATTAATGAGCTTCGTTACCTTGATGTTGCTGAAGTTGAAGTGGACTCTGGTCAGAAATGTTGTAGCTCTTGCTCCAAAATTGTGTCGAGAGAAGCAAGCGTCCATCAGCACACAACATTATAGTCTACTGTCATCTTTTGTGTAACACAACGGAGGTATACAATGTTATTTTTCCCTCTGTCTGCGTGAACTAACATCTGTGTTGAAAATAATGCTAAAACGGATTATGGTGTATTGCTGAAAAAGGAAAACCCGCTCAAAATGACTGTATTGTGATTCACAGCAACATTTATTTACAGTAAGATTCACCCGGGAATGAATTTTGACCATGATGCATTGCAGATCTACAGCAACATGCTGTACAGTAAGAATATGGCCAGTATACAGTAATATTACTGTGAAAACTACAGAAACTTGTTACAGTGTAGATGTTCTGAATGAGGCCGGTGACGGGCGTCTCCATCAACACCAGGAATGTGAGCTTCCATGAAAGACTCATCATCAGGGCGATCATGCCCAGTGTCTTGATGAACGTCCTCAGCAGCACGTTGACGTTCAGACCGACCGCTCTTCCCATCAAGGTGGTGTCTTTCGACAACCTGGATGTGATCTCACCTACACCGAAAACACAGAGGAATGACGTTCTGTCCGGTTCTGTAACGTTCTGTCATGTTCTGGTCTGCTCTGCTCCATTCTGCCCTGTTTCCTTCACTCATCTTGTTCAGTATTGTCTCAAATGCCTCTTGTCCTGTCTTTATGTGTCATTTTTCTGATATGACTTGTTCCATCCGCGATGTGCAATGATACATTATTCTAGTATATTTGCATGTTATATATTACCTGTCTTTGTGGTCTCAAAGAATCCAATTTCCTGTTTGGTCAAAGCCCCAAACAGCTTGACTTTCATTCTGCATGTGAAGGAGCTGATGGCACACAGTAAGACACCCCCTCTGCAGCCTGCACCCAGAGAGCTGACATGTATGAAAAGAGAAAGTCCGTCAGATATTACCATGCGAGCCACAGGCATGAGTGGTGGATGAATGAGGAGGGGAGAGAATTGTCCCGTACCTTCCCAGATTATCACTATGTGGGTTGAAATACCTGCGGTTAAACGTGCTCTGACCATCTGGTGGACATAGTGGCAGAGACATTATATCGGTGGTCTAATTTGCATACATCTAACATAAATATCAAATTTACCCTAATTCATGTATCTTTTTCAATCGCTCCCACCTCCACCCTGGGTTACCACGAAACACAAATCTGTTTCAGATCCACCAATAATGCTAGATTAATATTCCTCACATGTTAGGACACTGACAAATCTGACTATTTAGTAAAAACACGCACATCATCAGGATGGTATACAGTGCTTAACACGTCTGTAAAACGGAAACTTTGTCACAACTAACTCTGTCTAAGGTCAGTTTCCACTTGGTAAAGTGGATGGGGATTCAAAAGAGGCAGAAAAAGGCCTTCAGGTGATGAAGTACTGTTCATGAAGGGACGCGTCTGCGTTTACAACGTTTGGTGACGTCAGGAGGTGTTTAATTGAGCTTCGCCCAACTGGAATCACACACAGTGGAAACACCCGCGCGGAGAGCAGGTGTGCGCTGAGAGAGAGCTGCAGCGGAGTTTTCTCATCCGCCACTGTTCCCCGTTTGCTGGTCCGAAATGCATTCTGGGATATTGGCTCTCTCAAGTACGCTCAAGTCTGCTCTGATGCATCCCCGGTAAAATGGGCGGATCAAGTCACATCCGGGCATTTTCACCGTGCTTGGCGAGAAGCGGACTTTTGAATTGGAACAGTACTTGGGCCGCGACTGATGACGTTTCACGAGTCCACGAGAACACAAGTCCAGAGAAGAACGCTGATTGAGAAACGGCCCCTGTGTCCGGCGGCTCCACCGGGAGGATGAGGGTCATCACGTCTCATTTATTCTTCACCACTGGACTCATGATGGGATTCCTCTCCTCTCGTTTTCTGTTGGAAGAACAAGCCCTTGACTGGACTACCAAGCATGAATTAAAACATGGACGCACAGGTAGACTCTGATGTAATCCATATTTCATTCTGCACGTTTTATGGCTGATGCGCCACAATAAGAGGTTTCATGTCATGTCTTTGTTATTCCTTTAAGAAAAAGTAGGTCTACTCGTGTCAATTTATAATAATAATAATAATAATAATAATAATAATAATAACGATGACGCCACGGCGACAGTTATAGGTAACCTACATGACAATAATTATTGTATGGACACTATATGCGTAAAGGTCGCGCGACAGGTCTAATGAGGTAGAGCGGCCACAACTATCGATGCGTTTACAGGTTTCATTTCTTTATCCTATCTTTTTCATGACTTAGTCAATCAAACCTTTCCATATTCAAAACCCACCTCTTCAGAACTGCTAAAGTGTGATTGTGTGCTCCATGTTCTTATTGTTTTTTATTTTTATTTATCTGCTTTAATTGTATAGCTTATATGATGATTTAAACAATGTTTTGTCAAGAGTCTTTGTGTACCACGAAAAACGCTATATAAATTAAATTTATTATTATTATTATTATTATTATTTGTTCCTCCTGACTTCGTGACATTTATTTATTTATAGAGTTCATTTTGGATCCTCCTTTAAAGTATCACTAACTACCAGGAGGGTGGAACCACTCTGTCAGTCACTTTGAAGCCTTTTTGTTTATACACAATATGCTAATTCACTTTCCCAAACAAATTTCTCAAAATATTAACAACCACTTGAGATGACTTTAATTGCATAATAATGTTTTGATAAGAAGTGAGTTGCCATTTTGCTGTGCTGGTTGTCTCACAGTAGCTTCTTCTTGTCAGTCTTTGATTGTTTAATATGTTGGATGAAGGTTAAGGGTCCTGATCACGAGGGCTTCATGTGGGAGTTCTAAAAAACTGCGTTCTAGGTCTGACAGTAAATGTACCAATGCAACAATGTAACTAAAAGTCTTGGATTCAAGAGTGTAAAAGTACAGCATTACAGTAAAATGTACTTTGAGTATCAAAAATACAGACAACTTATTATGTCACATTATTGAATGTGCAGGCAGTATTTGACTAGTTTGAACTATGTTATCAATTTGTTCTCCAGTGGTTCTCCAACTGGGGATCGGGTCACAAGATAACTCCCATTCAACTAAACCCAAACCGGTTTTCTCTGGCTGATCAGAATCAGAATCAGAACCATTTATTGCCAAGTATGTTTACACATACAATGAATTTGTCCTGGCGGGAGGTGCACAACATTTAACAATAAACATAAAACCGAGTGCAATAAAAAGGGAGCATGAATATTTACAATTGGATCTACTATGATCGCCGTTTTAAACAAAAGGTTAATGTTTTGAATTGAAACAAAACCAAAATGCAACAAAACTACCTGGTTTAAGTGTAGTAAAACATCACGGTTTGGATGAAAATAAGTATGTTTAGTACATAACATTTCCCTTAATGTAAAATAAGTCAATGTTGACTTTTTGTGTCACACAGGACACAAACAGCGGTCTCCTGAGTTAAAGTCCTGTTTCATTTCAATTTAGAAACTATTCAGACTACGGTTACAGTGATGAAACACTCTTGGGTGAACTGGCATGTGCAGGGCTTATGAAGGCAAACAGAGAGGGTGTGATTTATGGGCACAGTTTCCACGAAGGTTGGCTCCGGTCCAACCTTTGAAGCGGAACGCTTACCTTACATGCCATATTAAAGAGCATGCCAGCTGGTTCTTCTCAATCAAGACTGCCTACATCTCTGTTGATCGACTGCTCACCACAGAAGAGAAGAGACATTACACCACACAGGGTTTTATCACCTTTTAAAAGGCAGTGCTTTGTAGGGGCGTATCCAAACAGCTGCTAGCTCCGTCCCAGGGAGCTGGTGGGGGTCATGTCTCTGTACGTTACATCGGTGGATGTGTCATATCCTACCAACAAGCCAGTGTCATCGTACGTGATGTCAACAAGCCACATACCTATCAGCTGTGTGCTCGAGATCAGGCTGGAGATGTACCCTACGTTTTAACTTTTCAAACAGAAAACAGATGTTTTATATTCTTAACTGGAGATGACATATAATATCACCAACAGCAAGGTCATTTACTTTGATAAGGCTGCGCCAGCCAGCTGCCACCTTTTGTTATTGAGTTTTTTGTAATAAAATGAGGAGGTATAGATAACTAGTCTAACTCGTTTTTGTGGCCACAGGCCATTGAGCCATGGTTAATATGGAGCCCTGCCATGATAATCACAGTATTGGGATAAAAGCAAGGACAGTATTGTTACCATGAGAATGCTTACCGGCTTATCTCTACTCATGGATCCCGGTATGTTCTCGACGACAGTCCAAGTGTACTGTTCTGATCTTAAATGTCTTAAACCTCCATGCGACACATTTCTGATGCTTTGCTCTTTATTTCCTTCAGTTAAGAACAAGAGCTCGGCGGCTAATTCCTCCAGCGCACCACGGATCTTGTGCTGGATCATGACGGGGCCCAAGAGCTTGGAATCCCGAACCAAGCACATCAGGGAAACGTGGGCCAAGCGCTGCAACAAAGTGCTGTACATGAGCTCGGTGGAGACGGACTTCCCCACCGTGAAGCTGAACGTGAGTGAGGGGAGGGAAAACCTGTACTGGAAGACCATCCGAGCCTTCCAGTACATCCACCAGCACCACCTGGACGAAGCGGACTGGTTCCTGAAAGCAGACGACGACACGTTTGTGGTCGTAGAGAACCTACGCTACACCTTGTCCAGATACGATCCGTTGAAGCCGTTGTACCTGGGCAGAAGGTTTACCCCCTTCATCAGCCAAGGCTACATGAGTGGAGGAGCAGGTTATGTCCTCAGTAAGGAAGCACTGAGGAGGTTTGTTGAAGGGTTCGATACTGGGAAGTGTACCCACTTCTCCACCATAGAGGACATGGCTCTGGGCAAATGTATGGAGACGATGAAGGTGGAGCCAGCGGACTCCAGAGACATTAAGGGGAGACAGACATTTCATCCTTATCCTCCAGACTACTACCTGATCAGGCAGTCCCCAAGGACGAGGCCTTGGTATCTGCTTTACGACCACTATCCTCCAGTAGAGGTATGCAACACAATACACTAAGTCCTGTTGGAAATTGAGATTTAGACTCAAAATGCCAGTGTGTGTGTGTGTGTGTGTGTGTGTGTGTGTGTGTGTGTCAGTAAGAGTCTACAGTCGGGCTAGCGGCTCTGTCAGGGTGTACTTGGGCATGGTGATGCTTAATGCTGTATAAATGATTGTGATGGGCATGGTAGCTCCTGTCATCAGTGTACGAATGGATGTGAATGATGACATGTAGTGTTAAATAGCTGTGAGTGGTCGGAAGACTTGAAAAGATCTATACAAGAACATCTACATACACAAAGGGAAAGAGGCACCTCCTTCTCTTTACAAGTGTCAGTCGCCTCTCACCCCTCAGTCAGTAAGAGGAACAGATCTCAGTCAGATATACGGCTACTTGAAAGAGTTCTTCTTTTGTGACCATTTGAGTCGGAGTCAACCCCCATGCTACCAACGTGTCTTTGCACACGGAGCATCCCGTTGCACGCCAAGGAGAATTAAAAGAGGAAATGTCACACGTCATATTATTCGGTTGCAACATCCGGTTCTGCAGAGTGATGCGGATGCATCTTAAAACTTGCATTCTTTCTACTGACCAGCAGGGTCGCCTTGATGTATTCCCTCAGTAAACATTGTAATAGTTTATGTCTCAATCTCTAGTTTGAAGTCTTAAATACAGCATGATGTTCATTTAGTAAATGATGGTCCATTAAAGTCGGGCTGGGGGGTTGCTTAAATCCTGAAGTGACTAGGTGCAGTGGAGTGGACAGGTGAGGTTGATGGAGCTGATGAGGTGGGTGTGGCTAACAGGTGCACTGATGAGCTGATGTGGCTGAGAGACAGAGTGGAGAGAAGGGAAGCTGAACTGTGACATGTATTCATGCATCTTTTCTTCAAGTCTTACCCATTGTCAGCCACATGTTTCAAAGCCTACTGATATATCATTATTTTTAATGAAAAATTACTTTTAGTCTTCAATTACTGTATTTTTCCCTTTTTCTATAGCTACATTTATCTTGTTTAATGTGCTGTTTTTAACTTTTTAATGCTGCGCTTCCCAAATTTCCCAGTGGAGATCATCGTCTTAAAGGTGGGTCTCTTTGATGTTGCATGTGATTGGCTGTTAGAATATTGCCTCTTTCCTGTGCACAAGCTCACCTGGACTGGAACCCCCAGAGTTAATAGGCTCATTCGTTAGAGCTGCGCCTCGCCTGGAATGTAGACGAGAGCAGGCGGCAGCAGCAGCGGGCGTTGACAAAAAACTGCGGTCAAATCGGACAGGAAAACTCAGAAAAAATGACTTCCTGTTAGTTCCAATCTGTAGTCTACTTGTAGTTTACAGACCTCGTTCTCATTTATTCATGTGTTTATAAATATATATATTTATGTCTACCTGTGAAATACATTACTACTGGTTTTGATATGTTATATAAATAAGCTTTATTATTATCAACCACGCGAGATATGTTTTCAGATTAAACATGAGACTTACAGTCAACAATCGAGCGTTAAGTATTACAACTACACATAAAATAAGGATTTTCTACAACACGTGTTTGCTGTCAGATCTAAGAGCCAATCAGCTCCCTGATGTGGCGACAGCCAGGCGTTTCCCATCATGCACTGGGCCACGCAGTCGATGGAGGGCTACTGCGGCGCCTGGCTCTAAAATCGGCGGCCGCCTTGATCTCGAGAGATTATCGTTGACCACGCGTCAGACCAAGTCGGACACAAATCTAACCGGCATGCATTGCGCGCCGATCGCCGGTGATCGATTCTACGCAGAACTGGCTCCTCTCCAACGAACCTAATGTTTGGTTGTCAGACCGGTGTTGACTGCCAGAGCTCAGTGAGGTCGGACGCCTTAAAGCGAGCTTGAGGAAGTTAAAGGGTTTGAGAAATACCACGGTCCAGAAACGGAGCTTACTAGCAATATGAGAATCAGGAGAGACTTGTTTAGAATTGAACAATAATGTATTGCTTATGCATAACATTTGAATAGTGCAAAGTCTTTGGCAATTGGACTCCTGAAGTAGGATAATCGAAGGGTAGTGATGCTGAGGCAGAATCCCCCTGGAGTCAGGACACTGGTGGTGATGAAGGGAGTCGCTGTAACCCGATGATGAATGAGGAGGACTGTGATGCTGACTGGAGGAGGAGGGTCACATTCGGTTAAAACTATTAACGGCAGCAGAGAGGAGAACATTTTTAAAGTTTGACAGCAACGATGTGATTGGCTTAACACAGGGAGAGAGAGCCTGAGAGATTCTGAACGGAAAGCAGTGGAGAGAGAGTCTTCCTGACTGAACTTCAGCTGGCGCTTCATGAGAAGCAGGTTACACACTCCACACGACAATCTGAAATAATCAGAATACCTCTGATAATGAATGCTAACGGTGCTTAATTAAAGTATTCCAGTAAAAGCTAATTCACACTACGGTTCTTTCTCACCCTTTTTTCCCTCTGCCTGTCCTTCCTCTGTGACTCCTCACTTGTCTCTCCTGCCAACGTGTATTAAGAACCAATGCATTAAGCAAATGATATACACCTTTGACGTGGATCAGGTGAGGTTTTAACGTAACGCTAACCCTGTTCCTGCTCTTCTTCTCTCATCTCCATCACCTTCTCTTTCTTTCTCCTCATCTCTTCTCTTAACAAAGCTGAGCTTTGACTGACCGTCTGTCTCACTGAAGAAAGTAAAAACATGTCGACTCTATCGGGCTCAAAGTGAGACTACCGTATCGAGTCTGTCTGGGGACCAATGGCAGTGAACTAAAGCAGCAGGTGAATGCCTTTGCAAGGCGTCACTGTCCATGAGGCCACCAACAGGCAGCGTGAAGCTACTGAACCCAAAGTAGGAGCAAATGCCGTTATTACTGGGATGTAAATGTCCTTGTGTGTAGTGGATGGAAGTTCATGGTATTCAACATTCACACCTGTGGAGTCGTCTTTGGCTTCCTGCTGCTGGAGCACACCGTCTGAATCATAACTGCTAACCTCTATTGCGGTCCTCTCTTTTCTCTCCAGGGTCCAGGCTGCTGCTCTGATTTTGTCGTGTCCTTTCACTACATTTACGCTGTCCAGATGTATGCTCTGGAGTACCTGACCTACCACCTGCGGCCTTATGGATACAAATACAGATTTAATCCAGATGAAAAAACTGAAATCAACGCCACAATGAATTCCACATAAAATGCTACAACCTCTGCACTAAGGAAGGGCTTGAGGGTCTCGGCAGGTCTCAGAGCCATGGGCTGAGGGGCGTATCCAGCAATGCACTGAAAAGACCTGCTGATCGAAATGCTACACGTTGTATTGATAAATAAAAGATGGGATAAAGGCCAATGGAAATGTATCATTAAAAGGGTGTTCTGTTTGGCCACCAGAATAAATAGTTTACTATATATGTGCATTTTACAGCAGTTATGATCTCGTCTCCCTGGTACTCTCTGGCGGGCCAGCACGATGCATAATGTACCTCACAAAGTATTTGTCTGAATATTATATACACTATTGGTGCAGTATGTCGGAGGCATTAACTTATGAATTTGGGCAGAAGCGTTGTGTATTTAATGTTCGTTTAGGAAAATATAAAGATTAGATTATTCTTCCGCTTCTATATTATGGTCTGACCAAGTTGTCACCACTTTTGCAATAAATATGAAGCAACCAAGCTGAGAGACTTGACTTGGACTCCAGCTCAGAAACGTGAGGCGGGATCGACTCCAGATCAAATACTTCAGACTGGACTCCAGCCTTAAGTCCTGAGACTTGAACCAAAGACTTGACAACTACGAAAAATGACTTTTGCGTATGACCATATCTGGTGTGTACTGGTGTGTGTATCTGTGTTGCTCTGTGTGCACTTTTGAAAGGGTTAAGAAAATGGACGATATTTAAGAAATTATATTTTTGTTTATTGAGGAAAAAAAGGTTTATTTTGTCGAACTACCATGTTCTAAGTGTACTATTCCTTCTGGCATTTTAACGGTGATGAACAATAAAACAATATATTTTACAGTGTGTCCCTCTTTCCATACAACATTCATCATAATGGAGGTGAAAAGATTTTTCTTAGGATGAACTAAAACAACTACAGCTTACAAAATCAATATTGAAGTAGCTACAACATGGTGCGGAGATACCTTGAATGGGTTAAAGGGATAGTTTGGGTGTTTTTCAGTGGGTTGTATATAAAGTATGTATCCATGGTCACAGTAGCCACGCCCCCAGGATGGAGAACCAGACAGACGAGCTTAGCTTTGAAACGAGCAAAGATAACTTTCAGTTCAGCGGCCCATCCGACAAGGGCTGTCTGACGGGGAGCGGTGAAAATATTACTACACTGATTATGGAGAAGCACCTCCCTTCAACACACCCATCCATCCCTGTAGGAACACAGTGTGCTTAGAGGCATTAAACGTGCCCTCAAGGCCCTGCTGCTTTGTGGACCACTCTTAGAGAAACGTCTACAAACAGAGACCCACAAGAGAAAGCCCAGGATGAAATGCCCTAAAATGAAATGGAAAAAGTGTTTTATACACTGTTAGTCCATAAGCTACATCTGTAACAACAATATACATGGTAACTATGTTCACATTGCAGGTGAAGGTTCCTCAATTCTGATGTTTTGCCCTGTGCTCTTTCCATACAGTCGTATTGTCAGGACTGAATTCTTTACTCGTTTGTCACATGGCCATGCGGTGATCGGGATGCAACGTTTTGCATTCACTGTGCACTCTGTACTGAGATGTGAACCCTTTGCCCTTCTTATTTTTAATTGTTTTGCCCCTGACAGACAGCCTGAGTTTGCCACATCATTATCATTACCATAAAGACTGTCGGGGAAAATACTAAGAAAAAAAGAAAAGAAAAAAGAACTCTAAACGTAACATTCAACACTAACTTTGTTATCTCGTCACGGACAAACATGACTAGTTTGCACTCACTCGCTCCTTTCAAATACATTGAGAATACACATGCGTCATTTTGGACCAATGTTGCGCATTTTTGGGGTAGTGATATAAAAATGATTTTTCTTTTAGCACAAATGAATTAAAATAACATAATGATAGAATGCATAACATGAAAAGATCTAAATGATGTTTCAGGTCACTTGGTGCATCAGAGGGTTGAAGCACATCCAGATGTATCAATGTCTGTCCGTAGTCGCCATAAACCAATCAATATATTTGCTGTTTAAATTCCACATTTTGGGTAATACTCTTATTTGCTTTCTGGCAGATGGTTATATATCCAGACTCATGTCTTTCGTCTCGCACAAATAAACACAAATGATCCGCTGGTCAAACCTGCATGAGTGACGCGAGGCAAACAGGTAGCAGCCCAATTAATACTTTATCAGTTAGACATTCCTAATTTATTTTGTGTATTTTGTGACATTCCTATTCAAGTTGTGTGATTACAGTATTTTATATATGAATCATTTCTGTCATATTCATGTAATGTGCTGTAACTCTGTTACGTTGTTCATTCTGGTCACATGACATCTATTGCTTCTGTCCATCCGGGGAGAGGATCCTCCTCTGTTGCTCTCCTGAAGGGTTCTTCCCTTTTTTCCCCGTTAAAGAGTTTTTCCTGATCCGATGTGCGGGTCAAAGGTCAGAGGATGTTGTATGTGTACAGATTGTAAAGCCCTCTGAGGCACATTTGTGATTTGGGCTATACAAAACACATTTATTTGGATTGAATTGTGTGTATTTTGCCTTGTGGTTCATGTCATATTGTAGTAGGTTTTCTGATTGTGGTTTGCGATTAAGAACTTTCAGGTGAACATGCTCAGAGCTGGAAAACCCAAAGTGTTTGTCCAGTCCAGTGTAAAGAGGAATTAGGGAGAGTGAATAGACAACAACAGAAGGAAAGTGACAATACAATGATTTGGATCAGGGATGCCATGTTGAACCCAGTCGTGTTGATTCTCCTTGTAGTTGTATACTTGCGTATGAATCTTACAGCAGATAGAAGTAGTTTTCAGCGAGTACATGTGCAGCAGTTCTGAATTGAGCAGGAGCGCCTGCAGTGTGAAGGTAGAGGTCCGAGCTGCTCCCCGTCACCTCCCCGCCCTGCAGCGGTCCACAGAGGGTCGGTCTGCTCCGGCCCTCGGCGGCGGTGGTGGAGCATGTTCGCTTCGCCCTTTTCCCCCGAGCACAGTTTGCTACGTGTAGACGCAGGAACTCCTGCAGCTGGCTTCGGACTCAAAGTTGTTTGCGTTGCCCTGGCAACTTCCGTACCAGAACTGAGCGCAGGCGTTGGCCTCGGGGTCGTAGTACCACCTGACCACGTACTGTCGACAGGGACCCGGGTCCAGGGGCTGACTGCACCCCTCACCTGAAAGGACATGAAGGGTGCCATGAAGGAATGGTTCCGTCTTCAACGTACGTGGAGCTCATCTGTGTGACCTCTACATGTGACACCCCGTGCTGACTGAGGCCCGGTCTGGACCTGGCATTCTCTGGCCTCTTGGGGGATCCGACCACAAGTGGACCTGGCATTAGAAAGCGGGTCTCGTGACCGCTTGTGATCGGATCTCACTTCCCCACTCTGCAAAGACCAGATCGTTATTAGCAAAGCAAACCAAAGTGCCCAATCGGAATGGGGAGGTCTGTCGCGCTAAACACACACTTCCAATTTTGCCAATGAGTTTACCTTGAAGGGACAGGCCAGTGTTGTATTAGATATCGGTCTTTTTGAAGGTCACCTTTCAGATTACTGATTAAACCAGAGTGAATATTAACAAGCAATATCTGCCAATAAACCCCCCTCAATGTAACCCGGACCCATTTCTCCTTCAAGGAAAATTATGGGGGACATAATACAGACTAAATAGACCACAAAGAACACATTTCTGACATTGTTTTCAAAATAGTATTAATATTTGAAATGTTACATATATGTCACATTGGGCTTTAATGGTAAAAACATGGTATTAATAACTACATATTTACAACATGATTTGTTTTAAATTTGTTTTAATATGCTTTGGATTGAACGATATAAAATATGTTAGCTAAATATTATTGAATCAGCCAAATGAACTGAGCAGATCATAATTATTTTTCGTATTGTGCATATATGTCACACTGGGTTCTTCGTGACATTTTTAGGTTAACGTCCCGATGTGACGTATGTGTCACAACGATTTTTATCTGATTTATTTTACATCAGTTTCTTCAAGAAATGTGCTCACAGCAGGTTCAAAACATTAAAGGACATGTTAATTAAGCATTATCATTCTTAAAATGGGTAAATATTACCTTTAACAATGAAAAACAAGCTTTTTAAATTCAGCATTTTCTTCAGATCTATCACAACCTGGATCAGACATCTTGGAAAGGTTGTTATGGGAACACAAAATCACATGACCCTGTCACATGACCCACCAAGATGTTCAGTAGGTGTCACTTTGGGACTTCATGAGTTATAATCAAGGATGAAGCTGTTTATGGAACTTTTCAGAACACTTAAAGGACGTGTGACACCCGCGTCACCGTGGGTCCTTATAAGTACATTCCACCACTGAATCTGTTCTCATAAGATAATAATTGAAAGACTATATGGTTTCCCGAACACTCAGACACAATAAAATGTAAACAGAGATAAAGGCCTCCTCCGTATGTTTGGTCTCAACATCATTATCTTATCTAACAAACCACCAACAAAGGGAAGGTATTTGAGTAAGGGAGGTGGCCATATTTCTCCCACCAAAACAAACATACTACGTGATAAGCAGCCTCATGATATGTCGCACAACTCAAGATTTCATTTCTCGTGATGCCATCTGTTTTTGGCCTGTGCCTTTACGAAACAATAAACATATAAAAATGATGTATTGGACATGTATCGAAGGCGTAGTCCATCTGACGCCGCTCTGCTCGCTTACCTGGCTGCGATGACGTCGTTGGGGGAGGGCTGACCGGAGCCTGTTTGCTCTCAGCCTCACGCATCCGGCCTCGCGGAGTCTGGGGGCCCACCACGGAGGTCACGCCCTGAGGGCCCCTGCCACCGGGAGAGGCCAAGGTGACGTCGGGCAGCTCGTCCCAGGGCTCCACCATCAGTTTGGTATCGACCAGGTTCTCGTCGACCCGACCTGACTCATGGGACTGAGGAGTCGGGGCTGTTACTGGCTCCACTGGGAGTTCAAGCTGGGAAGTGGAGGAGCTCAGATCAGACTCACGTTTACATTACAGTTGAATTCATTTTTCTTTCTCCCCTGAAGCCACCGGTGGAAAATCATGAAAAGCAACTTGCAGAGACTGGTTTGAAAGACAGAACGGCTCAATTGCCGTGACATCTTCTAGTGTTCATAATCCCCAAAGGATGATTTGGTGAAGGCCTGGAAAAATCACTCATTCAAGCTCTGTACCTTGAATTACTTTATATCAACCCATGTGACTTGGGGGGGATTATGTCGTTTCCATCACTCTATAACTTCTATTACCACTCTATTACTGCTATTATCACTCTATTACTGTTATTATCACTCTATAACTGTTATTTTTGCTCTAATACGGCTATTATCACTCTAATACTGCTATTATCACTCTATTACAGCTAGTATCACTCTAATACTGCTATTATCACTATATAACTCCTATTATCACTATATTACATACACTGCTGCTGTTGAAAGTAGTAATCATATTTCAAATAGTATTTCTGCTTTTATAATCAAATTTACCTCTGCCATTATTATTTGTATTAGTCCAATTCTCTCTCTCTCTCTCTCTCTCTCTCTCTCTCTCTCTCTCTCTCTCTCTCTCTCTCCCAAACAGTAGCAGGCTGCCAACCATAGCCAGAGTGCAGTGTAGTCCAGGGGGGTATTTTTCGTACGTTGTTCAGCTAAATCGATCAAATGTCCTATTATCCAGCTTAAATTAGCGAGATGATTGACATCATACTTTCCCGGTTCTTCAAAGGTTGACCCGCCCTCAAGCGGTCTCGTTCATTGGAACCAGACGTCAGTCATCTGGATAAATGCTCGTGCACGCTCCTCTTCAGAAGGGGGGGAGTCGAACACAGATTCCATGATCTTCAAACGCTACCATTTTAAATAAACTCTGAGAAAGAGCGTCTCTTCTCTCCGTGGAGGAGCAGGAGATGATCACGACTACATATGATGAATTTAAGTCCATATCATCTAAGTCTAATGTGGCGTTCAGATCCAAAGTGAGCGAATATTCGCAACACTTCCTGTTTGTGAACGCAGCTTAACGCCGCCTCCGCTGGTCGGGTTAGAGTCACATAAGCATCGCAAAATATCAAGTTAAATGCGTCAGTGTTGGGAAAATGTATCGGCTAATTTTAAGTGCCTCATCACCCAAATCAATCAGATTATATGTATTTAAATGTGCTTGCTGGCAGTATACATATATACCGTACTTTTTGGGTTACAAGCCGCTCCTACGGCTGATCGGTGTCCCCGCTGTAGCAAGCTAGTAGCGCTGCTAGTAGCGCTGCTAGTAGCGCTGCTAGCTAGCGCTTCTGCTGCTACCGGCCACTGCTGCTGCTACAGCCCGCTGCTGCTGCTACTGCCAGCGTCCCCTCTGCCCAAGTCGGGTGTCGAGCCTGGTCCCGCTACCTTCGGTGGTTTTCAGGGAGCTAGCGGAAGTTAGCGGGGAAGTGACGGAGCGCTAGCAGGAGCCCCAGCTGGCTACAGCGGGGAGCTGTCGGGGACACTGACCGAAGGTAGTAGCGGCTTATAACCCGAAAAGTACGGTACTTAAGAGGATATATGTACTGTATGCGCGTATGTATCATACATGTGTATGTACATGTATGTGTAGATTACCATATAACTAGGAGTTTGAATATGTGTATGGGCGGATCAGTAACGTAATCATTTTCTACAATAATGATATGTATGGTGTACTAATAACACGTCATATAATTATGAGTGCTTTAACACATCCATAAGTTTCTTAAGCGCTAAATAAACGCTACGAACAGCACGCCATGCAGCGGCTTTCCCGATGTTCTCCACATCGCAGACACTGTACAAACATGTACCAGTCACAAAAAAGCTCAAGGCTGTGATCCAGTCTGCATACAGTCTCTGATCCAATCTGCATACAGTCTGTGATCCAATCTGCATACAGTATGTGATCCAGTCTGCATACAGAATGTGATCCAGTCTGCATACTGTATGTGATCCAGTCTGCATACAGTCTGTGATCCAGTCTGCATACAGAATGTGATCCAGTCTGCATACAGTCTCTGATCCAATCTGCATACAGAATGTGATCCAGTCTGCATACAGTCTGTGATCCAGTCTGCATACAGTCTGTGATCCAGTCTGCATACAGTCTGTGATCCAGTCTGCATACAGTCTGTGATCCAGTCTGCATACAGTCTGTGATCCAGTCTGCATACAGTATGTGATCCAGTCTGCATACAGAATGTGATCCAGTCTGCATACAGTATGTGATCCAGTCTGCATACAGTATGTGATCCAGTCTGCATACAGAATGTGATCCAGTCTGCATACAGTATGTGATCCAGTCTGCATACAGAATGTGATCCAGTCTGCATACAGTATGTGATCCAGTCTGCATACAGAATGTGATCCAGTCTGCATACAGTCTGTGATCCAGTCTGCATACAGTCTGTGATCCAGTCTGCATACAGTCTGTGATCCAGTCTGCATACAGTCTGTGATCCAGGCGATCCTCTGCTGTGCTGTGGTGTTTAATGTATGACTCGAGGAGGTCTCGGCAGAATCTATAGCGCGCATAAAGGAAGTCATGAGGATGTGAGAACGGATCTTGGCGATCTGGAAGAACTCTCTCCCTATAAAACTAATATAACTAATATCGCTCCTTCATCAATGAGGAAGTGAGCTGCCTTTTTTGTCCGGTGGGAGTGGCCAGCTTATCCAGTGAATTTCACTAAACCTGCTGTGGAGCAGGTTAAGGGATTTCGATGTGTTGCTATGGTGATTTATCTAAACTTGCTTTGAAGAACCGAAAAGCCTGACCTACGTCATCTTATCCTGAAAATTATCCAGCTAACTCAGTAAACCAGGTACGAAGAATACCCCCCAGCTCTCCATGAAAAGTGTGTCGAGATAACTTCTGTTATGATTTTAATTAAATATGCATCACCTGAAGGCTGAGGTCAACAGTATTTTCAAGTATAATTTTTCCAGATAAAAGATGCATTACTTGTATGTTTTCCTCAACTAGGAACGTTTTGGAGCGGCCGTCTTCCGGAGCCTCTGGGTGGAGTTCCACAGGTGGAAAGACGGAGTTTGGTAGAAATGCCATTCTGTCATTCGGCTCACAAATCTGATTCAGTATTTTGCTTTCCAGATCTGTACCAAAACAAACAATGCATTACAAAATGAACTGTTACAAGTTGCACTCATCACAGGATATGATAGATATCTTTTTTTTTTCACAGTCATTCTTGACTTTTGACATGTTTCATGCAAGTTACACCTGCCTTGGCAAACTACTGAGTCAAACTACAGTGACGTGGTGGACTACATCTACTCCTGTATCCATTTGGATTATCAAGTGACCCCATCAACTGAATGCCACTTAAACGTGTTCACTTTTCACAACACAGTTATGACCGCGTAGGCCAGCACAATATGCACACTCCTTCAGATCGAGTGTTACTAATGACTTCTTGGAGCTGTTGTAACCTTTTGTAACCATACTGTAGACTGCACACTATACATATATACTATAGACATGTACACTATACATATATACTATAGACATGCACACTACTGTATACGTACAAACTACTGTAGACATGCACACTATACATATATACTGTAGACATGTACACTACTGTATACGTACAAACTACTGTAGACATGTACACTATACATATATACTATAGACATGCACACTATACGTACAAACTACTGTAGACATGCACACTATACATATATACTGTAGACATGTACACTATACATATATACTGTAGACATGCACACTATACATATATACTGTAGACATGTACACTATACATACAAACTACTGTAGACATGCACACTATACATATATACTGTAGACATGTACACTATACATATATACTATAGACATGCACACTATACGTACAAACTACTGTAGACATGCACACTATACATACATACTGAAGACATGTACACTATACATATATACTATAGACATGTACACTATACATATATACTGTAGACATGCACACTATACATACATACTACTGTAGACATGTACACTATACGTACAAACTACTGTAGACATGCACACTATACATACTGAAGACATGTACACTATACATATATACTGTAGACATGTACATTATACGTACATACTACTGTAGACATGTACACTATACATATATACTGTAGACATGTACACTATACATATATACTGTAGACATGCACACTATAATACTGTAGACATGCACACTATACATACATACTATAGTATGCATGTATAGTGTGCATATTTACTGTAGTATGCTGTATAGTATGCAGGTTTACAGTAGTATGATTTATAGTATGCAGGTTTATAGTAGTATATATATGCATGATTACAGTAGTAATGTAAACATGCATACTATACATATATCTAACCATTCACACATGCACTGCATACACACACTATACACTACATGCATACAATGTCTGCACACGACACAGAACTAAAGAGGATCAAGGCGTTTGTCATTCCTACTTTTTTGTTCTGTCTGGCATTTAACATGTTCTGAGTTTCTGGTACAGTTTCCATCAAACTGTCCTGTCAGTGAGAGCAGTTATCTTTACCATATGCCTCTTTTCATTTTGGAGAAACTGCACCATGAAAGTCGTGCTGCATTAGCTGCTAGCAATTCCTGTTTTCACAGCAACCATGGATACACAGACAACTGTCACTGTTACTGCTGAACACTATTCCATTTGAATACATTTTTAGCTACTGAAAGCACTAGAATGATTAAATTGCAGATTACAGACGTGTGGATTATGTCTGTGTGATCTGAGTTCACTGAGTTCTGAATCTGAGAAGAGGTGCAAGTTTTGGCGCAAATCACCTCGATTATGTTAGAAGGGTTAACAGCATGTTGTATAAAACCAATGCTGTATGGATGAATTATTTAATGAATGTGTCAGCATGCCGATGTTGCCAATCGTAATCAGTGTGGTTGTTGTTTGAGACGACATTGATTGCTTACTGGGAAGTGCCCTGAAGTCATCTATGAGGTAGACATGCTCTTCATCAGGATCAGAGGCAATGGCGTCCATCTGAGCCTGGAACTCTGCGTATAGGTGGTCGGTCTTGTTCACAACTCCTATTGCAAACATCTCGATCCCCTCTGCGTGGGCGTCCATTGCCGTTTCTTCAAACTGCATGACGTCACGGGGGTCGGCCAGCCCGTCCGTCAAAACCACAGCCACCTTCCTCACGCCGGGCCGCGAGGCCCGGAACAGCTGATTGGCTCGATGGATGGCGCTGCCCGTGAAGGTGCCCTCGCCGAGGTAGGGCATCTTCCGGACGGCGGCCTTGACGTCGTCCTGGCTGGACTGCTGCTGCAGACTGACCACCACCACGTCCACATGGCTGAAGAGCACCACGCCGACCCGACTGGCTTCTCGGCTCACCGACACACGGTCAATAAGAGCGTTCACAAAGTCCTTCACCAACTCAAAGTTGTCGGGTCCCACACTCTCAGAGCTGTCTATCACAAACACCAGCTCCAGAGGGCTGTCTCTGCACTTGAGACCACAGCCTGGGCGACAAATGTCAGAGATAAATAAGAATTGTAAAAACAACAACTGCATTGTGGATACGAAAACATGAACCATTGCAGAACAACTTTGCAATATGTACTATCACTTCAAAACTTCAGCTCAGCCTTGTTTCCACTAAATTGCTTTAGTCTTCACTTAACTCTGGTATGTTTTAAGCACTTTATTGGGACTGCATTAGATCACGCAATTTATCGAATATGTTTTCTACTTAAGGTCCAGTGTGTTGGATTTAGGGGGATCTCTTAGCAAAAATGTATCCTAATATTCATTATTGTGTTTTTATTAGTTTATAATCACATGAAAGTAAGATTGTTTTTGTTGTTAGCTTTGAATGAGCCCTTCATATCTACATAGGGAGCGGGTCCTCTTCATGGAGTCCACCGTGGTGCACCTCCATTAGTAGCCAGACCGGACAAACAGAATACTGGCTCTAAAGAGAGCCTTTACGTTTTCACGCTGAAGTGGGCAAAGTTTATTCCACTAGATGCCACTAAATCCCACACACACATTTACTGGATATACAACAATATGAATATTGACTAAGGATTGGACTGATGCAAAAGATAATAAAATGTGTAATTTACCACATATTTCTCTTATTATCCGGATGACCTCTTCTCTCTGTGTACAGAAAACAAATAAGAACAAAGAAAGATAGGCTTTACATTTTAATGTCAAGAAGTAAAGCTTGTGTTATTTGTGCCAGTCACTTTACTCACCGAGAGTCCTGGGTCTCCCTTTCCTCCAGGTCTCCCCTGTAAGAATAAACTCACATGAGGAAGTGTACGGGCAAAGTTTTAAACGTGTTAAACATTGTAGGCTAAATCAAAACAAAAACACAACTAACTTATGTGCTTTTGTTTCTTATGTTTGTTACATTTTTGCGATACTGGGAGAAAATGCATTTCCCTCAAATGTCGTTTCGTTGTCAGGGAAGGTCATTTTTAGGAGACCAGGCTGGTATTCCCTGAAGTGTCTCAGAATTGCTCCTATATGAATCAGCCATAAAGTTTCAAGCTCTGACCCAATTTAACACAAATACTAACTGAATTTCCAGAAAATCAGAAAAAGAAAATGTTAAATGGTGTGCGTTGCTATCCACAACTGTTATGTAATATTAGGAGATTTTTCACTTCTTCAGTGAACCTATTTTGAAACAAAAACGCCTAAAATGACGTACCCTAATACAAATGGCTGTAGCTTCTGAACCACTCTGACCATATGCATCAATGAGGTCTTGCCAGAAGAAAGAAAACTACAGTTTCTTGTGAAAGTGTCAGAAACCCTGTAGGTCATACAGCAAGAGAGCAGTGGGCCTTTGAAGTCAGTAAAATTGGAAGATTTGTGTCCCCCTAAAATAAAAAAAGTATCTTTCAGTATAAATAACTCCCTTTGGCTGTACAGGTAAATGATAGTATGGGGCTCTAACTACACTATCAGTGAACACCTGTCTCAAATTTGAAGAAGATAGGACAAAGTATGACAATTCTACAGTGTTTTCTTTAATGAAAAGATCCAGATGGAGCTCCAAAAAGGATATTTGAAGCACCTGCTCCAATTGGAGTCAAAGTTATATTTTTCATTGTTATTATTGGTTATTGCACAGCTGTACACATTTGTATAATGTTTGTGGTAATACCAAAAATCAATTGAACAGGTGGAAATTGTAAATTTGTGCTATCTGTAAGTAGCAGACGTGCGTAAAAAAACTATAATTTGATATACAATGTTAACATATAGTCAATATCTTGGCCAGTTAGGACCAATTTCTTACTCTGAGACACTTGATTCATACAGGGCGAGAGTTATTTTGGGGCTTTTAGCCAACGCACCTAAGTTGGAGTTTCAGGAATAATGGGATAATTATTAAGAATGTTGACTCAAATAGTATTTGCAAGATGGAAACACCATCTCTGGAAATACAATGTATTCCATGCCACATCAATACAGCACAATTATAACAGTAACTGTGATTTTAGCTGATGCTTTCTGCCATTTGGAGTTTCTTCGGGTTTTTTTGTTCCAAAGGTCAGAAATGTTCAAATCCAACCAATAGGGATGTTAAGAACGGGACCTAGTTGGCAATCAGTTTAGGACCAGTCGATCCTTATGATAATAAATTGATGATTGAATCAGCCTGAAAAACACATGTTTCCCAAAATGGTAATTAAAACAAAACAAATGCCATCGGGACCTTCCTTTTTAGGTTCCATTTGACATGAAATACAGAGGACGGCATTGCCTACGAGAAGGAAAGGAAACCGTGACCCAGAGCAAATTAAAGCTTGAAACTGAACTGTGACTAGGAACTACTTGAGGTTGTTATATAAACCATGAAACAAGATGGGACATGCTGTGTTACCATCGGTCCAGTAGATCCAGGTTCTCCATAGTCTCCACTGTCTCCTTTCTTTCCCCGGTCCCCAGCATTGCCTCTGTGACCCTGTGGTGAGTGAGTCTCTTTAATAAAGCAAGATCTGGAGTACTGGTAATCAGAGGCAATATGTCACAGGCCATGCATTGGCTATAAGTACCTTCTCCCCTGGAAAGCCATCCCCTGGTGGTCCCCGAGGGCCCATTAGGCCCTGAAAACCAGGTTCTCCCTAAGAATATAGATGGATGAATTGGTAAGAACGACAAGTATCATCCGCATATAGATGTATCTTCAAGCCCTGGCCATTGAGTGAAACACCACAGATGGATGTATTTGATGTGACAGCACAGGCTTACAACTTAACATGAGACAATGGTCATCTTTGCAAGACAAGATAATGGATCAACATGCTCAGCTCCAATGTATCTGGTTGTTGAATTCTCGAAGAAAGTACCTAACCTATTCTTGGGGAACAACATGATACAGTTGGGGCACATTTGTGATCCCATTGTCTTGAAGTACACCATACCAGTCTTGTGAAGGGTTTTTATTGCTTACCTTTGGTCCCTGGATGCCCTCTCCAGGAGGCCCTAGCCGGCCTGGTGGACCAGGCTGCCCTGAAGAGCCCTGGGAAAACAATGCATCACAGTATGTGTCAAGTTATTAGGCCAATATCATGATATATAGAGGAAATGGTTTATAAGAACAATAGAACTTGACTTTATACTGTCGATACACACACACTAACCTTTGGTCCATAAAGTCCATTTCCAGGAGGCCCTGATGGCCCCGGCATGCCCGACAGACCTCTGTCCCCCTGACGCAAAGACAAAACAAACTTGGACTACAACTACTTTCCACTGCTTATCCATCTTATACAGCACCGTATACACTAATTAGTTTGTTCCAATTCCAGTATTAATCTTTCACATATCACCAACCACACTAAACACAGGTCAACAGTCTCTATCGGGAACCACCTGGACTGCTACAAATTTCACAACCACATTTATGTTGATTTCGGCTTCTATGGTGCTAAAGCTGATATCCAGCAGTTAAAATGAATCATCTTCAGGCTATGGTTATTGTGTAAAAATATTTCACAATTGTTCATGAAGATGAACTATTTTCTCACTCTGGTATGTTTAATGGCACTACAGTTCCCATGAGCCTCAGTGAATGGCCCTCTGAGGACTTTCCCCCATTTCATGAATTTATAAAGTAACACTTGTGCCTCACCTTATGTCCAGGTAGTCCTTTCCCTTCAGGTCCCAGCTCTCCTTGCACTCCTGGTAAGCCAGGCAGCCCCTAACGATCAAGACATGTTTTTTTTATTTACAAAAAAATATATATTTAATCGCTCATTTATTTCTTCTACGTATCCTCACACAATAGTTCTTATGATATCTTCTGCAAAGTTGTTTTTCCTTTTTCGGGAGTTCTCCTGGATAATCAAGCAAAAAGAGTGACCTGTGTGTTCAGGCAACACAATTACTTGGTTAGGCTTTTGAGAAGATCGGGATTTGGGTAAAAATAAGGATGTTTGTTCGGACAAATAAGTATGTTAACTAACGCCACATACATAATCTCACTTTACAATATAAAGTAAGTTATGGTCTACTTCACTGCACTGAATGTGTTGCTCTTTGAACTACTTTACCCAACTTCTTTTGAGGCACCCTGCACGAATTACAGAGCACTACTTTTTCTACGTACAAACAGTGAATGAGAACAGCCTGATTTCTTACATTAAATAAGATCATAATTTGATTGTACTCCTCATTTTGGATGACTGTTTCCTCTCACCTGTGGTCCTGGGAAGCCATCTCCCTTCATTCCCGGGGGGCCCACAGGTCCACTGGTTCCTTTGTTACCCTGATGGACGAAGAGGAACAGCTCAAATACTGAGAGGGACAAACAGTAAGGAAATATACTGTTGTATCTACATATCGGTATCAATACACACTACATATTGCAAACATACTGTCATGTGATAAGACTTCAAACACCACTTTATCAAAAGTGTTGGGAAAAGCAGTGATGTATGATATATTGATAGGGTGAATATATTGTTTGCTTGTGTTACCCTTGGCCCAATGATTCCTACTCCAGGTTCTCCATCAGATCCAGCTGGTCCCACAGGACCAGGATCTCCCTGTTATTTGGACAAATGATTAAAGCTCATAAGATATACACAATACAATTTATATTGTCTTTTGTGTTATGCATCATGAGACAAACAAAGTTGTAAACAGATAAGACATTGATTTAAATAGGTTATGTTACATTTACTTTACTCCGATAGATTCTTTACAGATTGTTATTCTACACACAAATACACATGGTTGTCTTATAAAAGAGAATAAACTGTTCAACAAGAAGATAGGGGAAACCGGAAGTCGGTGCAGTGGGCTGCCCTGTGACAGGATAATCATTTTAACATTTGTCCTCAATTTCTCTTCCAAATGAGTTTGGTTAAACTAGGTTTATTTGCATTTTACTGTCTGACGGCTCAGTCTGACTCCATCACTGGACTAAACTCATCAGTCAGCGTGTGTGTAAATTTGCGTTACTGATTTACTAGGTTTTATTACCTTTGATCCCGGTAAGCCACGCCCAGCAGTTCCAGGTAGACCAACGAGTCCCGGACTCCCCGGCTCCCCCTGAACAGAAAGGCCGGTGAAATGACATTAAGCTGCAGATAATAGCTTCTGGCAAGAATGCCCTGAAAGCATAGCAAAAATGTATCACGTCACCTTTATCGCTGGAGCTTAAATAAAGAGTACAGATTAACCTCACTTCAGCAATATTTTGCATTACAACTGCTGACAGGTGGTTCTTTTGGCCAGAGTTCATTATTAACATTATGTCTTAATCGTAGACTTATTGATTCACAGAACACGTTTGCATCGTAATCTTTTAATAAGGCCCTTAGACCATTAACAAAAGACATTGCCAACTTATTTACAGATTCAAACATAACATAATCGTATTTTAAGAGGGCACCTGGGTATTTGAGTTGAAAAGTATTGAATACATTTTAATTAAACTTAAACGTAGCAGATACAGCAATACCTTTTGTAATATATGAGCACACCAATAAACTACAGTCATGTGAAACATTATACTGCTTTAGTTGTTTTGACAGCGGATTCATTTTATGACATTTGGGGTTTTCTGGTCTAGAAACATTGTTTTTCTTTCAACTGGTTGTAAACTATGCTACAAATAGTAGTACATACATGATATATTTTTTATGTATATGGTCGTCAATTCTAAAAAGTTTGGCCACCCTTATTCTATGCGCTTCAACTTGATTGTGGACGTTTCCAGCTGGCATGTGGGACAACCCTTAAATTGCTCTTGAACCATGACCCTAAACTAACCAGCCAACCATTCAACACCACCACGGCCGTACCAGTCTGCCAAGAACAAAGTGTCGACTGGTTGCTAGTTCACCTCCTCGAGCAACATACCCAACCCCTAACTGCTCGGTGGGCAGCCGATGTGTTTTTGAATTTCATGTCCCTACATGGATTACTAAAGTAAACCTTCTTGTGGTTGTATTTAGGGGTAACCTATATAACATACCTTAGCTCCAGCAGGTCCAACGGGGCCTGTGGACCCTGAAAGTCCCCTAGGTCCACGGTCACCTCTGTCTCCCTGAGGAGAAACACATACACATGATGTGAGGAAGGTGTGGAAAGCTGAATTAAAAAAGGTCCTGAAAGTTAAATACAACTTAATACAATAATCCAGATACACTTTGCATGTATATGACTGAGTGAATGAAGACCTTGATGGTACAGGTATGTAAATATGTACAATAACTAGTTTTTACAATTGTCACATTTAAAAGAACCCACATGATTCATGCTAAACAAACATAAATCGGGATATCCTCTAAGAAATTAAAAGTTTACTTGAAGAGCAGCTGCCCAGGGGCTGAGTATGGATTACCTTTTCTCCAGGGATGCCTTTCCCCGGTGCTCCCTCTAGGCCTCGCAGACCTCGCAACCCCATCTCTCCCTAGATCAGACATCAGATCAAACGGCATCACGGTATTACAAATACAGCAGGAGTGTAGTTATCTTTAGAAGCACCATGAAATTGCTTCTTTACTTCGCTAGCTTTAAGGTATCGCCCGAGATAACCCAGTCTTGATGGCGGATCAAAACTTCTCCAGTCAAACAATACCTGCAATGATTCCTGTTTGTGCTCAGATCTCGGTATTAAAACAGTTTGCATGGTGTTGAGCGCTGCCAATCACCGCAAGCATTCTTCAAACTAATGCAACGTGTGATTTGCAGCAGCTTCAACCCATACAGCTCTGAACACGGACATTACTAAGCTGGCAGTGCTAACAACGGCAACAGTGCTGCGTCACAGTACTCCGTTATCAGCGCTAAACGCTATACACGCTGTGCAGTGCGGCGGTTATAAGCTAGCCAGTGAGACGCGCAGCTTCCTTTCAGATGGTGGGTACCGAATGAAGTACCGTGCACTCTATTTGTATCTGTATCACTTCAGGGGTACTAGTGCTGCATCGTAGTTGTTTAATTTCTTTTCTTTTTTTTTCTTTTTTTGAATTCCTGTTTTCTCTCCAAACTTCAAGCTGCAAGACATGTTTTGGAGGCCAACCCACAAGTTAGCATCACACTGGTTCTCAGCAAAAACCCAATGTGTTGGGTTGAAATTATATTATTTTATTAATAATATCGTTTCAAATACTCTAATCTTGTTATTCAGTAATGGCCCATGTCATAACTGTACTGTCTTCAAGTTATAGTTATGTTATGTATTTTTATAAGTACCAATTTCCACAACTGTTTGGTGATTGGTTCAACATCTGGACTCAATTCAACTTGGACCATGTCATTTGACAAAATGGGACCGTGACTCACCTTCGGCCCAACAGCTCCGTCCTCACCAGGAATGCCAGGTATCCCAGAAACCCCACCAGGCCCTAGCTGCCCCTGGAACACCACACATACATTCAAGACTTCTGGGTCGCACTGGGCCTTCTCCCGAACATGTCTTATTCAATGGGGACTTTGGATGTCTTACCTTTGGTCCTGGTTCACCGACACCCCTCTCTCCCTGAGGTCCGGGCTCTCCGGGGAAACCCTGGTCGCCCTGGGACACAACACAAATCACATCGACAACTGAAAGATTCAAAAAGGTGTTTGTAGCGCTACATGGTCAGGTAGATCTAATATTTTGAGATTTTACAACTTTCATGGAAAGTCAAATAACCACAGAGACAGTGAGGGACTCCAGGGCCCTATTTTTCGTACCTGGCTAAACAAAGTCAGGCAAATGTCCTAATCTCCATCTTAAATTAGCGAGATGATTGACATCAGGCTATCTGGGTTTCTTCACGGCTGATCCGCGCTGAAACGGTCTCGTTAATTCTAGCCAGACGTCAATCCTCTGGATAAATGCGCGTGCCCGCTCCTCTTCAGAAGGGATAATAATCGAGCACTGACACCACGATCTTCTAACAGTACAATGCCAAATAAACTCAGAGGAACCTTTTTTTATTTCTCCGATGAGAAGCAGGAGATGATCATGAAGACATATGAGGAAGTCAATACCTTAATCATTCACAGCAAACGCGTTGTGAATATTCCAACGTTTTTGTAACATTGTTGCCGTGAACGCAGCTTAACTCCGCCCCCGCTGCGACATAAGCGCCGCAAATATATCAGACAAGTTAAATGTCAGTGTTGGGAAAATGTATCCGCAAATTTTAAGTGCTTCATCACCCAGATCAATCAGATTATATTTACGAATAAATATATACTTGAGGATATATGTACTGTATGCGCGTATGAATCATGTACTATATGTATATACATGTATGTGTATATTTCTATATAACTAGGAGTTTGAATATGTGTATGGGCGGATCAGTATATATGTATTATTCATAATCAGAAATTCAATCAATTGAAGCAGTGAAAAGAAATTGTGTGTGATTCTCTGTATTCTTATCATGAGTCCACCTTAATCATGTTCTACAATAATGATATGTATGGTGTACTAATAACACTGTCATACAATTATGAGTGCTTTCAACACATCCATAAGTTTCTTAAGCGCTAAATAAACTTAAGAACAGCGCGGCATGCAGCGGGTGATAGTCTCTGTCTGTGAGACGGGCGATCGGCTGCGTCTGTGGTGATCAGTGTCCGCGGCTCGAGAAGCTCTCGTAAATAAATGATTCCTTGACGGCAGAATCTATAGCGCCGCGTACAGGAAGTCATGAGGATGTGAGGACGGATCTTGGCGATCTCAAAGAACTCTCTCCCAATAAAACTAATATAACTAATACCGCTCCTTCATTAATGAGGAAGTGAGCTGCCTTTTTTGTCCGGTGGGAGTGGCCAGCTTATCCAGTGAATTTCAGTTAGCCTGCCCAGGAGCAGGTTTACATTTTTGGCTGTGTTGCTATGGTGATTTATCTAAGCTTGCTTCGAGAAACTGAATAAGCCTGACCTACATCATCTTATCCTGACAATTAGCCCGCTAACTCAGTAAGCCAGGTACGAAAAATAGGGCCCAGGTACAAAACTGGGAGGAAATATCATGTAAAACTATAAGGCTGCCCATATTCTATGCTGAACACATGTACACGTCCATCACAGTTTGCAGACTGTCTGCCACACACTCTGTCGAGGGAACTGACAGTTTTAGTGTGGATTGAGAGACTGTTCCAGACGTTTTGTCTGCACTTATGGTTTCAGTTTTACCTCAAAATGAATCTGGCTGCTGGTTTGTATGGCCTCTAACCTGTTTTATCATATGGCTGTTAGTTTCTTGCCACATTAGATCTATTTCTAGTGATGTCACTGGTGAGTACAGTTTTATCATATCTCTTATACTGAAGAGGCCTTTAATATCTGACTCTCTCGGTGTGTCTGAGATCCAAAATTACTTTCTCACAACAGAGTCAATTATTGAGTGTTTCTGTATTGGGATACGTGATAAATGGACTGTACTTGTACAGCGCTTTTCTAGTATCTGACCACTCAAAGTGCTTTAACACTACTTGTCAACATTCCCCCATTCACACACTGATGGGAGGTACCATGCAAGGTGCCACCTCAGGACTCTCTAATCATTTATACCATTCAAATCCCAGGAACAGTTTACAGGAGTAATGGACTAGCAAAGCTGGGGATTTAACCGCCGGTCATTTGATTGAAGGAAAACCTGCTCTAACAGTTGTCACCAAATTGTAAATAAGTGAGCGAGGGCAAGGCCAGACTTCTTGTCCTGTGTAAAAAGAAAGATTACAGTAATTGTGCAGATGTAAGTGACAGGAGCAGTGGCGGAGAGCAACTAAGCAGGTTTAAGCTGCTGACCTTTAGTACAGTTTGGAGGCCCAGTCTTACTTTATTATGTATTATCCTTCATCATGAACGTCAGATAAATGTACAACTTACTTAATGTCTGTTTAACTTTACTCATTCTTTTAAATAATATAAACGCCACACTCTTTAACCGTAACTGCTACTGACCTTTGGTCCAACGATACCCAGTCCAGGAGGTCCTCTGGGACCAGAAGGCCCAGCTGGCCCTAGGTCCCCCTAAGGCCAAAGGGAAACACCAGAATTGAAAGTATAGCTCCACAAATAAAGGATAAACAGGTGGAGGAAATATTTTCATTGGTCTTGCCTTTTCTCCTTGCATGCCTGCCCCGGGGAACCCCACCAAGCCTGACAGCCCGGGGGCTCCTGTGTTTCCCTGAGGGTCAGACAGGTGAGAGGTCAGACAGGTCGTCCTTTACAGGATCACAGGTTTTCACAAGACGTGCGTCTGCAACCCCAACCGTGTTTAACAGTTCACCCGTACCTTATCACCTTTGTACCCGACTCCTGGAGGTCCACGGCCCCCTTTGGGACCCTCATACCCCCTGTCACCCTGCAAGACAAAACACTGGGAGAGTTAAGAGAACAGGAAGGCCGAGAAGAAAAACACATCCGACCTCGGTTCTATCTTTAGACTCAAATCATACAACCATGTGCAATTCATGAATAAAACTGAATTTTTAAAACCGGTCTTTCTTCCCTCTATAGTTTTAAAACAACAATATGTCTTCTCTCATATTTGAAAACTCATTGTTTTCGGAAATGTTTCTCCGTGTCCATTGCAGACTGTCCTAAATAAAGGATCAATAAAATGATAGCTGTATGAACCAGCTGGTCCTGGAACTTACCTTTGCCCCTGGAAGACCCTCACCTGGAAACCCTGGCGATCCTTGCATCCCTGGTGGCCCTGCTGGACCCTAAACACATCAACACAAAGACAGTAAGTACTGACTGAACAGATGTAGATATACACCATTAAATATATAGCATTCTGATATTTTACTTTGAAAGTCAAGTGGTCAAGTCAAATGGTTTCCAAAGTAAAATATTTACTTTATATTTACCCCAGAGTGCGATAAACATTCATTTATTTAAAGCAACAGACACATGCGGATGTGTTAGCAGGTATCATATCATGTTTTATGAGGGCTATCTAAAATAGCATTGCCCACAGGAATGAGAGGACAATACATTTCTATAGTTTCACTTAGTTTTGTGAACTCACCGGTGTTCCTGGTTCACCCATACCCATTGGTCCAGAAGGACCTGGTCTTCCTTGGTTCCCCTTGTCACCCTAAAAAAATAAATTTACAGATTAGAGACAAACTGTGATGTAAACAGGACCCACATGGGCCTTCCTGCAGATAGGCTAGGTGGACAACGTTCCTCAGTCAATCAAATTCTAAACAAACCCAAATGTACCTTGGGACCAGGGAACCCGATACCGTTATCACCGGGAGGTCCAGCTGGACCCCTCAGTCCTCGCTCACCCTGGTAGGGGAAGGAGGAATTAACAAACATGCCAGAGCTTCAACCTGTGAACAAATTGATTGATATATTAATTGATATATTTTAAATTTAACTGCCAATGTTCTTACTTTAGATCCAGATGTCCCTTCTGGACCCTGGTCTCCAGGTCCCCCCCTGGCTCCCTGAGACAGGAGCAAAACAAGAAGGGCAAGTGAATATGTATAAACCATAAATAACATTGGAGCAATTTAATGTAAAAAATACTAAACTCTACCATCTTTACATGAAGTAGTCAATATGTGTTAAATTAAAGAAAATGCAACAAGGGTAGCTTTGTGTGTGTGTGTTTTTTTCAGCTCCGCATTCTGTTCACTGCTGTCTGTATGGAAGTATGTCTTCTCTGATCCATCACCGGCTTCACGGACTAATACAGCAGTGGAGGTCCGTGTGGTGGTTTCTGAGAGCATCTTCGACTGCGACACCTACGTGTCCGTAGTCATGTGTTACATATGGGTTATTAAATATGGGATATTAAATGTAAGACGGTTTAAAAACAAAAGAACGGTCAAAATGGATGCAGCAGAACCAGGGATCTTCTTTATTCCACACATTTACCTTCCTCGCGAATACCTGGCGTCTACATCACCCACAATGCAACTTGGCAACGACAGTTTAGTCAAAGATTTGGGCCCCTGAGGGACATGTGGAATATAGCTATTCCACATGTCAAACACTGGGAACAGTGTGGCAGTGGCCTGTGAGCTGTGAGCTGTGACTGCCCTCTGCTGGAGGGAACGAGCAGTGTGACCACATGGGCGTCTGCTCCACACACAGTCTGTCCCACAGAAGTTCAACTCTGTATCATGAAGACAACAACAACAACAACAACAACGCATGCCTTTGATTCGTGGCACTAAAATATCAAATTGTCAGGTCTTTTATCAGTGTGTCAAAGATCTTTTAAGACAAGTATTTATCATACACTGTGGATATTTTGTGAAAGTCATAATTCTGACGATGTGCGCTTTGTCAAACTTTTTGTCCAAGTTCACACATTGTTAATCTTTGAAAACACTCAGAGCTTTCAAATGCATTATCATGCAACATGTCCTCACACAACATATCTTCACACAACACGTCCTCACACAACATGTCTTCACACAACACGTCCTCACACAACATGTCCTCACACAACATGTCCTCACACAACATGTCCTCACACAACATATCCTCACACAATATGTCCTCACACAACATATCTTCACATAACACGTCCTCACACAACACGTCCTCACACAACATGTCCTCACACAACATGTCCTCACACAACATATCCTCACACAACATATCTTCACACAACACGTCCTCACACAACACGTCCTCACACAACACGTCCTCACACAACATGTCCTCACACAACACGTCCTCACACAACATGTCCTCACACAACACGTCCTCACACAACATGTCCTCACACAACATGTCCTCACACAACATATCCTCACACAATATGTCCTCACACAACATATCTTCACACAACACGTCCTCACACAACACGTCCTCACACAACATGTTCTCACACAACATGTCCTCACACAACATATCCTCACACAACATATCTTCACACAACACGTCCTCACACAACACGTCCTCACACAACATGTCCTCACACAACATGTCCTCACACAACACGTCCTCACACAACATGTCCTCACACAACATGTCCTCACACAACATATCTTCACACAACATGTCCTCACACAACATGTCCTCACACAGCGTATCCTCACACAACATATCCTCACACAATAGTTCGTAGATATCATACAAACTGTTGTGTGAGGATATACGATAATCTTATGAATAGTCACTGCAACACGAGTCAACAGGAAACTACTCCGTTAGGTTGAGGCAACGTTGACTGTGATGGTTGACCTGACTGCAGACTGTATCACTGTACGTTGTCGTGTGGGTTTACCTCCAAACATCAGAGTTGGGCACCAGACAGGAGAATAATCCCAAGTCTACCCTGTCACTTTAAGAGAATGTAACTGAACCAAGATTGCATTCATTACACACCTCCACCAAGAACGTTTAGGAAACCCAGCCGGTCCTTGGGTCACATGCCGCTCTGTTTATTTTTATATTCATCAACTGTTTGCTTTTCAGACTAAAGACGTCCAGGAAACTGAATGAAACCTCAAGCTCTGCTCCATGCTGCTTCTGACCCCTCCAGCTCACTGATCTCCTCACTTCCCACCTTCTCTTCCTGCCAGGTTGTACTTCACCCTTTTTGCTACAACGTATCTGCAAGTTGATTATTTTAATACATTTGATATATTCTAGTTTTAATTTCGACCACATATTCAATTTGATCCAAGTACATAGTTGTCCATCTTTTACATTTTGGAGGGTTTTTGGTCACAGTTTTTCAACTTTTCTTCTCTGTGTTTTGACCTTTTGCACTCAATAGCTCCGAGAGAATGTCAGTCGTTAAAGTTCAGAGTGGAAGTTAGAAAGAGGGATGAAAGTGTACTTTATCCATTTACTGTTGGGTTTCACTGTTGTATTTACTCCTGTAACTGTATGTGAGTGATATTGGTTCTTTTTTAATGATTACCACCTGAGTGAAGTGTCATCACATTATGCATCCCACATGTTTTGAGGGCTGGACAGAAGTTGCGGCTGAGATGACAAAAAAAACGTCATCACTACCGATAAATACCAGTGAGCACTGCAGAGCCATTTGAATGAATGCTGATTGTAACTTTTCCCACTGAAGACAAGACATGAGTGGGTGTTAGTGGCTAGGAAACGCACAGGTGTTACTGAACCTGTTAATGCAGTGGTTCTCAAACTGTGGGGCGCGGAGGTATTACAGGTGGGGCGAGGGGGGAGATGCTGTTTTTTTATATAATTTTCTTTTATTATATATTTTTTTCCTTTATTAATCCCACAGTGGAGAAATTATTCTCTGCAGTTTGCCCATCCTTAGTAATGAAGGAGCAGTGAGCTGCTGTGAAGGACTGGGGCTTCAGGGTCTTGCTCAAGGACACTTCAACATGAAACTATGGAGATCAGGGCCCTGTTTCTCGTACCTGGCTAAACAAAGTCAAGCAAATGTCCTAATCTCCATTTTAAATGAGCGAGATGATTGACATCAGGCTATCTGGGTTTCTTCACGGCTGATCCGCGCTGAAACGGTCTCGTTAATTCTAGCCAGACGTCAATCCTCTGGATAAATGCGCGTGTCCGTTCCTCTTCAGAAGGGATAATAATCGAGCACTGACACCACGATCTTCTAACTGTACAATGGCAAATAAACTCAGAGGAACCTCTTTTTATTTCTCCACTGAGAAGCAGGAGATGATCATGAAGACATATGAGGAATGTATTACCTTAATCATTCACAGCAAACGCGTTGTGAATATTCGCAACGCGTTTGCAACGTTGTTGGTGTGAATGCAGCTTAACTCCGCCCCGCTGAGAGACATAAGCGTCGCAAATATATCAGACAAGTTAAATGTGTCAGTGTTGGGAAAATGTATCGGTTTAAGTCCTTCATCACCCAAATCAATCAGATTATATTTATTTAAATGTATCTGCTGCCAGTAGTATACACATTACTATATACTTATGAAGATATATGTACTGTATGCGCGTATTTATCATGTACTATATATGTGTATATACATGTATGTGTAGAGTACCATATAACTAGGAGTTTGAATATGTGTATGGGCGGATCAGTATATATGTATTATTCATAATCAGAAATTCAATCAATTGAAGCAGTGAAAATAAATTGTGTATGATTCTCTGTATTCTTATCATGAGTCCACCTTAATCATGTTCTACAATAATGATATGTATGGTGTACTAATAACACTGTCATATAATTATGAGTGCTTTCAACACATCCATAAGTTTCTTAAGCGCTAAATAAACTTAAGAGCAGCGCGGCATGCAGCGGGTGAGAGTCTCTGTCTGTGAGACGGTGATCGGCTGCGCCGTGTGGTGATCAGTGTCCGCGGCTCGAGAAGCTCTCGTAAATAAATGATTCCTTGACGGCAGAATCTATAGCGCCGCGTACAGGAAGTCATGATGATGTGAGGACGGATCTTGGCGATCTGAAAGAACTCTCTCCCAATAAAACTAATATAACTAATATCGCTCCTTCATTAATGAGGAAGTGAGCTGCCTTTTTTGTCCGGTGGGAGTGGCCAGCTTATCCAGTGAATTTCAGTAAGCCTGCCAGGGAGCAGGTTTACATTTTTGGCTGTGTTGCTATGGTGATTTATCTAAGCTTGCTTCGAGGAACTGAATAAGCCTGACCTACATCATCTTATCCTGACAATTAGCCCGCTAACTCAGTAAGCCAGGTACGAGAAACAGGGCCCAGGGATGAACCGCTACCTTGTGGTTTCAGGACGACCACTCCCTCCATGAGCTACATGAGAACTTTACACAGTACAAAAGTACAAAGTACACAGACTAAAATGTGTTTTGCAAAAAGCCGATCTCCGTGAGATTGTCTTTTCTGCTGTTTGCGTCTCAAAACAGAAAACAGATCTAAGCTCAACATTGAGCATGAATTCAGAGCGGCTGTATCAAGTCTCCAACCCCATTTAAAAAAGATTTGTAGAGGAAAGCAGCTCATTGCAGCCACTGATACTGATACAACATCATGGCTCACACATATCTGCACTCATTTTGTTTTGTTTTGCACAGGTTGCACGTTATTATTATAATCTTAAAAAGATATTCAGTGCAAAACAGGTTAATTTGCAGCCACAATAGGCCATTTTTTTCTGATGGGGCATGAACATTTTTCTTCCTCCAAAGTGTTTGAGAACCACTGTGTTAATGACTGCTCAAGCAGTTACAAATCAAAAAAGAATAAAGCTGACATGTGATTCAGGTTTTAAACTGACTTGGTTAGGTTGAGGGAAAGTCAGTCTTAAAGGTAGACTAAGATAACATGTGTGTGGGAGCTGGAGGTGGCATTACTGTGGCCATCTGTCCTCAGATTCTGTTCTGAGGGGCTTCACACAGCTCCATGCAGAAGCAGGATTTGAAAATGGAATGAAAAAGAGATGAGATTTGAAGTAAAATTGGCAAAACAAATGCCAAAACACCAGCTGGTCCTTTGGATTGAGATAAAGTTGTCGTAATCTGACGGACGACATAAACGGGCCGGAGACTGTTCAAGCTGGTGGATGCCGATGCTGTGGAGCTCCAGGTCTGTGAGGACTCTTCTGACCGTGTGGAGGTAGATCCCATGGGAACCAGAAGGACCTCAGACCTAACGATTGGCTGCTGTTGTTCTACCGACGCTGAAGGGCAACAAGCATTTACGCAGAGAGGGAATGGATAACATGTGCCCAAATCCTAATCCTCTGGGACAACGTCTGCTCAAAGACTACAACCAAACATTGCAAGCTTGGATTCCCCGCTTTGGAAAGGCTACATTAGGAGGGGGATAAGACCTAATCCACAGCTCACATTCCACAAGTGCAGAGGCAGGAGATGGGCTGCAGTGTGTGGCGTTCACTGCACGCAGGAATCTTTCAATTTGACCACACAGACATTGAGGTATGAGGACGAGGGCTCATACTTCACCTCTTCATCATAACTCGTCTCAGTTGGGTGTACTGTGTGTGGTAATATCAGACTTTAGATGAAACATCTATTGTCATATATTTTTAAATATGGTACCGGTATGGAGCCACAGCATTGTTCAACAATAGAGTAACAATAAACAATAAAAAGCAACACGGTGGTGACAGTGCATTCCCTCTGAAGCATACCTGGGTATATTTTTACATTTCAGTGCAAAGGTTCGCCACTTCTATGAGTTGTCTGTCATTATCTGATATTATAAAGATGTACTTGTTTGATTATAAATAGTTTTAATTTATGATTTAAATCATACACTATGGAATGCCATTTAAGTCAGTATTAAATCAAATAAAAAAGGAAATAGATAAGGCCATGAAATAAATCCTGAAATAAATGAATAAGGAAACAAATAAATAAATGTAAATATATAAATGAGTCGATATATATGTGAAATATATTCATATATGTCTTTCCCAAGGACACATGGACATGGACTGGAGGATCCAGGGATTGAACTGCCAATCTTCTGGTGGGAAGAACACCTGCTTTAATCGGTACATATTTTATATAAATAAATATATAGATATATAAAATATATAATTTTTTTCAAAATTGTAATGGCTTTTCCATAACACCTTTTTGACATATTTGTGAAACATTGTGTGTTATTGCAATTGGTTACCTAAATAGACTGCTTGAATATTTTGGGAGTTCACAATCATCACAGAGCATCAGATCATTGTCCAATGTGAGCGAAGAGACAATCTGCTGTGATGTGAAACCATTAACTGAGATTATATAATGTGTACAGCCTAGCCATTCATAAATGCAGAGTATTGATTATTGTTTATCAAAGTACAACAACCAAAACACTTCACCTGCTCTCCTCTGGTGCCTTTGGAGCCGAGAGGTCCATCCGTCCCCTGAGGAAAGACAGCAGCACGTGTCACCATGTGTACTTACACATCTTCACCACCATAGAAAAGTCATTATGTTGATTAAAAGCAAATACATATTGAAACCTACTTGTTCTCCCTTTTTACCGGGGGCGCCGCATTCCCCCAGCTCCCCCTGGAAACACAAGCAGTGAAGCCTGCTTTAGTGTGACTATGACAACTGGTAATGTCTGTATTTATGGGATGTCCAAATCACAGAGCCCTTCAAACATGCATGGGAAATATTTAAGACATAACTATGTCATACCTGGATACGTCAGTGGAGAAACCTTATGAATAATAAATGTATTTTAAAAACAATACACACCTTTTCCCCTCTGCTGCCGGGTCGACCCTGTAGAGAAATACATTTGAACTTATATATCGGACACCAATATATGGTTGCTTCCAATATGCTTCTGATATAGAATGTTTCAGGAAAGACTCATATTCCTGTAGAAAGTGAGACTCAGATTCCTCTCGTTATCAGGACGTGATTAGCCTAGCTTAGCATAAAGACTGAAACCAAAAGTTAATTTCTTGGGTAAAAACAACTGGGTTCAGTAAACTTGTACAGTCTGCCATCACAATGAGGTCACAGCAGAGACATATATGTTACCATGAACCTTCTCTGACTAGCCAGAAATACTAGGAAGATTATGTTATTTATTTTTTTTCAATGTTGTATTTTATGTATTTGTGTATGCCATTTTATTCTATTCTAATTTGAGTATATTTTATATGTGTGTGTAGAATAAATAGAGTTTTCTCCAAAGTGTTACACGAAGAGAAATTACCTCAAACCAGAGAAAAGGTCAAATCAGTCCGAATGACTTTTGCCGGGTAAAATGGTCCATTACTTCTTCCCAGACTGCATTATTTACCATCACATGTTTTCATGGTAATCCACTGAAGAAAAGGTTGATAGAATACCTCTAAAACTCCCTCCACGCCTCTCAAAATAACAGAATACCAAACCCAGATCTACAGCCTACAGGCAGGAGGAGGTCGAGAAAGACATTTGACGATTACCTCAAGGCCCTCCATTCCTGGACGTCCGTTAATGCCGGGTTCCCCCTACAGTGACCGAGCCCAGACAACACAGCACATCAAACACCACTTCATGGACTCTCTCTGTTACCAGCGCTGGATTATGGGAGACAAAAGGGACTTACACGAGATCCCTTTTGACCCGGAGCGCCATCAAACCCCGGCTCGCCTGGTTTCCCCTAGATGAAAGAAAAGGGAGAGATTGTTCAGAATGAGAATATTTGGGCCCCCTTTTTAGTTTGGACTCTGTGTATGTATAGGCCAAGGTGAGACGGGGCGTGCTCAGTGCGACCTGTCTGTGACCCCTGCCCAACATAAACCTCCACCTCAGTGCAGCAGGTTCTCAGATCTTCTCCGCCTGGTGTGTTTGCTCATGTTTAATCTTCCATCGTTGACCTTTGCTTCTTTCCGAGGGCCTCACTGCCAGTGAAAACAGCCCATTCAGCCGGGCCCCTGCACCACCTGCTACACTTGCATTGTGGGAAACAGTTCACATCTTTTCCCTGTAGTGCCAGATGCACCTGCTGGAGGAGGCCCCCCAGTCCCGGGTACTGAGGCTGGGAGAACCCCCCCCCCTCCCTCTAACAGGGTTAACAAGCCACTGTGGGAGGCTGACGGGGTCAACCTGAAGCCAGCAGCACTACCACAGCTGGTACACTGGTGCAGAACACTGGTGCAGAACACTGGTGCAGTACACTGGTGCAGAACACTGGTGCAGAACACTGGTGCAGAAATAGCAAAAAATAAAACGTTGCTGTTTTTGCGTTTCTGCAAACCACGGGATACGTTGAGCTTCTGAAGCAAAAATACGGTCGATATCAGCCTCATGTCTCGCTTTCAGAACCGCAAGATGTTCCGTAGTTAACGTTGTGAAACGACTAGTTACTTCCAGACAACCTTGTTAAAGTCAAAAATCATGGTTTGTGTTAAAATAATAACGCAATAATGTTACTAGCATAAATAAATAACAACCGCCCTTAGTATTCTCTTAGGTATCGTGACGTAACGTTACGTAACAAGTGCAAAGTCAACATTTACTTTTGGTTTCACCCGGGACACGTAGAGCGGTGTCCTGGGTGAAAGTCTTGTGTTTGTTTGACCCTCCCACACGCCCTGAGTGGACTTCACATGTTGTGGCCTACTCATTATTATACTCCATAATATTCAATAGCGGTCGCTCAATACATCACTCGCTCTGACTGCATGCAAAAAATAGACATTCATCATATTTGTGGTTTGCAGAAATGTACTATGCCAAACATGTTTCTAGGCGACTGGAAGTTATGTCACAATATCCAAAAGTCTGCATATTGTCCGGCCAGGACAGCAGCTCATTCCCACTACTCCCTTGAGTGGAGAAGTTGATTGTCTCCGGGTGAGTGGATCAGTATCAGCTGGTGGCTCAGACTGCCAGGGTCCACCCGGTCCAAAACAGCTACCAGGAAGATCCTCAATGGGATTCATTCCAGACTTTCAGGGTCCATTGAGGCTCGGCAATATGACCTAAATCTATGTCCACATAGTTGGACTAAACCCAACTCAAGGTCCACGTTTAGCTTCTTCACGGCGCGTTGATCTCTAGCGTGGGCGACATAGAGGAAAAGGGGCGTCGTCATAATGCCACAGCCCCGCCTCCATTCTCTCATGAAGACCATGTGGTTGAGATCCAGAACAAGCTAGTTAGTGGACTTTGAGTTGGGACTGTTTTGTAAAACTGTGATGATATAGATGTTACATCACATTACCTGGTCCTACTTTGTATCAGGAAAAAAATTTTGAAAGCTCATGGAAAAGCAAGTGGGTGAACTTTTAGTTACGATTGTTTGTGAAATCATTATTTCCAATGTCACAAATACAGATAAATGATCAGATGTATATTGTTTGAATATAAGTATGTGCATTTCCTTTTTTATGGTGGTTCGCATCTCATTGTTGTTTGTCCTGTTAAATTACATGACGACCAGTTACAGATTTTGGTTGTTGTAACTATTGCCAGTTTATAAACACCCACCCATTCATCTAGCTATGTGGAATGAAACCACAATATCTGGTAGTACATGGCGATCGATATATCTAATATTTTTGAGAAGTGAAACATATATTATACAGAAGATATCACAGTAAAGCAGTGTAACACTCACCGGGCTTCCGGGGTGACCCCTCTCCCCCCGCTCACACAGACAGCTCTTTGGCTGCGGGCACTGAAATAAAGACACGGTGACAATATGAACAATGTGCTTTAGATACAAAGCAAAACAATGATTTATTCCTCTTGAATTAGTTTCATGCTCTAGGAGCAGTATCAGAGGACAACACTGTGGTCAACATGATCACATGAGTGAATAATCACGGGGTGATCTTAGTACTTACCCCAGTCTTGACAATTGTGTTCTGAAAGAAGAAGATAAAAGAACGACAGTCACTCAAAGTCACCCAAAGCAACACAACCTGAACAGCTCTTCTTCAGCCGGTGTGACGTGTGAGCCGAGACTTGGCTGAGTTTTTCCCAGATGTTTGACTTGATACAAACTTATAACACTAATAGCATTACCACCAGCAAAATACTTCCCCTGATTAAATCCATACTTAAATCCATAAATCCATACTTTATATCCGCAGTAGTTATGTTGAACCAATGTGAATTTCAGCAATGTTTCTCACCGCAAATAACTCTAATAACTCTAATAACGCCTCTTATAAGTCCTTCTACCCCTTCTCTAACTGGGAATGTTGTTACGCATATGGCAGCAGTAGAAGAAGAAGGCCTACTCAAAACGTGTTTATAAAGTAAACCTATTAACTATTATTGTAAAACTATTAGTACCACTCAGTAAAAGTACAATCAATTGGAATAGTAGTATGATTACATATTTGTTATATCTAAACATCATAATAAAGTTTAAATTTTATTTGCTGAGAAGCTGCACCTCGGGCGTGTGACATCATGGCTGTTTGTTTCCAAAAGGAAGAGCAGTGCTGAGAGCCAAGCTCAACGGGCACTGCATATATAATCCTACATTATGCATCCTTGCTTTCATAGTTTGTATATATATTTCATCTGTTTTAATTGCTTATTTCATGGTCTCTCTGAGTGTCTACACTCTGTTTTCTCCTTTTATACTCGATTTGTGAGTGCAATGACGTCATCAGTGAAACGTCAGACTACACTGGACCCTTTGGACTACTGACCCTGAAGCACCCTGACATGACATGACTGACCAGTTCATTGAAGAGTCTGTCGTCCAGCTGGCTGTCGGTGAGGCTGAGGACGTGCTGCTGTGGCGGGGCGCTGGCGATGGACCTCAGTCTCGCTTCCATGGATCCGTCCCTCGGCGGGCCCGACAGCCCGATGGCGAACACCCTGATGTTGTGCCGCTTGGCCTCAGAGGCCGCCGTCACCGCGCTGGGGCTGCGTGGGTGGTCCGCCCCGTCCGTCATCAACAGCGCCACCCTCAGGCTGCTGGAGGACGTCTCGCGGCCGAACACCTGGGTGGCGTTGGTGATGGCGTAGGCGGAGTAGGTGCCGTGGCCGATGAAGGTCATGGAGGCCACGCGGCTCTGGAAGACGTCCAGGTCCTGCCAGTCCCTGAAGTTGTGCTCCACCGACACGGTGCTGCTGTACTGCAGGGCGGCCAGCCGCAGACGCAGACGCCAGCCGGCCGACTGCAGCTGCAGCAGCTTGGTGCTGAAGCGCAGGACGAAGTCTTTCTGCCGCTCGAACAGCAGAGATTTGGCTCTCTCCGAACTGTCCACGATGAACAGGATCTCCACCGGGCAGATCAGGGCTAGGTGGAGCCAAAGCAGAGCCGGCTTACATTCTGATAGCAAGCAGTTAGAGCAGCTGGTGCAGCTACACACTCACATTTATACAGTTAACTTCTACCTGCATGTTTCACAGAGCCGTAGCCTCCATTGTTCCACCAGCAAAGGTACCTTCACCCATCCAACCCTTCAGAAGACTTGTTTCCTGGACAAACCCTTCCAGCCAATGACGAGACATCTCTAAAGCTCATGAGTGGATTTCCAATAGAACCCACCCAATATGTTGGCTAATAACTGTTCCTATTTAGTATTTTTACTGTGAAAGGGGACATATTGAGTGTCAGGTTCATACTCGTGTCCGTGAGAACCCTGAGATGAGACCAGGGAGCTCTGTGCTTCCAATAGAGCCGTTACAGAGGCTGTGTCTGCCCACGGACACTTCATTCAATCAAAAGTAACAAAATAATAAAAGTTAACACCACCATTGAAATTTGCAACAAAAAGGGGATTTAATTAGTGTCAGACACTAAAGCCAATTATATTTGGTATAGTAATAATATAACAATCCGATAGGATTTCCGGTTTGTATTCTGAAATCTTATCGGAATTATCAAGATCAGTCCTTAATATAGAGTCTGTGCTTTTATTATCCATGTGGACGTCGATAATAATAGACATAGCACTGCATATATCTCCTTATTAGATGTGATACAGAAGTGCAGAAGTGCAGAAGTGCACACCCTTGACTTTGTTCTGGCATAGAAATATAAAATGTAATAGTCTTTCCCAGGCGACTACCTCCGGTTCTGACGAGTGAAGCCAATAAGGAAGTCTATGCTTCATGTGTTAAAGCTGCATTCTCTCTCCTGACCACCAGGGGGTGACTCCTCTGGTTGTATAGAAGTCTATATAAATGACTGTTTCTCTCTTGATTTATTCCCTCAGTAAACATTGTAAACATGAGTTTATGTCTCAATCTCTAGTTTCAAGTCTTCTTCAATACAGCATGATGTTCATTTAGTAAATTATGGTCATTTAGAGTCACACAGACCATAAAGCAGAGGATGCTTTAGGGCGGGGCTACTGTGATTGACAGGTCTCTACCAGAGACGTATACAGCGTCTCTAATCACTCCTCCACATTCTAAATATGATCACTTCTGTTCACCGTAATCCAAGATGTCAAACTCGAGGCTTCATAACGTCCACTTCTTATAGCCAGGCTGACTATTAACTGCTTTTAAAGCAGTTACATAATGAAAAACTCATTTTTTTACCAACCCACAAAGTGTGGACTACCTGGATCAGAAAACATGTGATTCACATGTGATTTGTTTTGGAGGGCGTCTACAAGAGACAAGGGTTAAAGCCAGAGGTATATTCAGATGAGAACAGTGCGAGAACAAGTATGTATTTTTTTTAACATTAAAGCATGTAGACATACACCTGAACAAAATGCATGACCTTTAAGTCATTGAACACCCTGATGTGTAATCAGACATAAGCTTTGAGGTCAGATAATGTAAGCCTTTCTCCAGACGTCGTCACTCGATGCACCTCATCTTTGGACGAGGTAACACAGCATTGATACGGTTCATGGTCGTTTCCAACACTTACTTTTGGCCTCATTAATGATGACCTGGTTGTCGTCTCTCTGTCCTTTCCTCCTTCTCTTTTGGCATGTGGTTGGACTGGACAGGGCCAGAGTGAGGATCAGAAGCTTGAGGAGCCACCGCGTGGTCATGGTTCAGCCTGGGGAAACGTAGCGACGGTTAGAGCAGATGCCAATGATGCAACTGAGACTAATGAATGGACAGCATCAGTATATCTGCAGTGATGTCTCATGGACACAAAGGGAGACAGGACCGCCCCCAGGTGGCTCCCTCAGCATCCTCTTCACAGCTCTCTGCTCCTGTTGCAGCTGCTGTTTGACATCATACCTCCACATCTGCTCTTATCAACCACTACTGCTGCTGCCCGTACCATATGTACTACTACTAACACTACTGCACGTACCATATGTACTACTACTAACACTACTGCACGTACCATATGTACTACTACTAACACTAGTGCACGTACCATATGTACTACTGCTACTGCACGTACCATATATACTACTACTAACACTAGTGCACGTACCATATATACTACTACTAACACTAGTGCACGTACCATATGTACTACTGCTACTGCACGTACCATATGTACTACTACTAACACTAGTGCACGTACCATATATACTACTACTAACACTAGTGCACGTACCATATGTACTACTGCTACTGCACGTACCATATGTACTACTACTAACACTAGTGCACGTACCATATATACTACTACTAACACTAGTGCACGTACCATATGTACTACTGCTACTGCACGTACCATATGTACTACTACTAACACTAGTGCACGTACCATATATACTACTACTAACACTAGTGCACGTACCATATGTACTACTGCTACTGCACGTACCATATGTACTACTACTAACACTAGTGCACGTACCATATATACTACTACTAACACTAGTGCACGTACCATATGTACTACTGCTACTGCACGTACCATATGTACTACTACTAACACTAGTGCACGTACCATATATACTACTACTAACACTAGTGCACGTACCATATGTACTACTGCTACTGCACGTACCATATGTACTACTACTAACACTAGTGCACGTACCATATATACTACTACTAACACTAGTGCACGTACCATATGTACTACTGCTACTGCACGTACCATATGTACTACTACTAACACTAGTGCACGTACCATATATACTACTACTAACACTAGTGCACGTACCATATGTACTACTGCTACTGCACGTACCATATGTACTACTACTAACACTAGTGCACGTACCATATATACTACTACTAACACTAGTGCACGTACCATATGTACTACTGCTACTGCACGTACCATATGTACTACTACTAACACTAGTGCACGTACCAAATGTACTACTACTAACACTACTGCACGTACCATATGTACTACTGCTACTGCACGTACCATATATACTACTACTAACACTAGTGCACGTACCATATGTACTACTGCTACTGCACGTACCATATGTACTACTACTAACACTAGTGCACGTACCAAATGTACTACTACTAACACTACTGCACGTACCATATGTACTACTACTAACACTAGTGCACGTACCATATGTACTACTACTAACACTAGTGCACGTACCATATGTACTACTGCTACTGCACGTACCATATGTACTACTACTAACACTAGTGCACGTACCATATGTACTACTGCTACTGCACGTACCATATGTACTACTGCTACTGCACGTACCATATGTACTACTACTACTGCACGTACCATATGTACTACTACTAACACTAGTGCACGTACCATATGTACTACTACTAACACTAGTGCACGTACCATATGTACTACTACTACTGCACGTACCATATGTACTACTACTAACACTAGTGCACGTACCATATGTACTACTACTACTGCACGTACCATATGTACTACTACTAACACTAGTGCACGTACCATATGTACTAACACTACTGCACGTACCATATGTACTACTACTAACACTAGTGCACGTACCATATGTACTACTACTAACACTAGTGCACGTACCATATGTACTACTACTACTGCACGTACCATATGTACTACTACTAACACTAGTGCACGTACCATATGTACTACTACTAACACTAGTGCACGTACCATATGTACTAACACTAGTGCACGTACCATATGTACTACTACTACTGCACGTACCATATGTACTACTACTAACACTAGTGCACGTACCATATGTACTAACACTACTGCACGTACCATATGTACTACTACTAACACTAGTGCACGTACCATTTGTACTACTACTACTGCACGTACCATATATACTACTACTACTGCACGTACCATATGTACTACTACTAACACTAGTGCACGTACCATATGTACTAACACTAGTGCACGTACCATATGTACTACTACTACTGCACGTACCATATGTACTACTACTAACACTAGTGCACGTACCATATGTACTAACACTACTGCACGTACCATATGTACTACTACTAACACTAGTGCACGTACCATTTGTACTACTACTACTGCACGTACCATATATACTACTACTACTGCACGTACCATATGTACTACTACTAACACTAGTGCACGTACCATATGTACTACTACTAACACTAGTGCACGTACCATATGTACTAACACTAGTGCACGTACCATATGTACTACTACTACTGCACGTACCATATGTACTAACACTACTGCACGTACCATATGTACTAACACTACTGCACGTACAATATGTACTAACACTACTGCACGTACCATATGTACTACTACTAACACTAGTGCACGTACCATATGTACTACTACTAACACTAGTGCACGTACCATATGTACTAACACTAGTGCACGTACCATATGTACTACTACTACTGCACGTACCATATGTACTAACACTACTGCACGTACCATATGTACTAACACTACTGCACGTACCATATGTACTAACACTAGTGCACGTACCATATGTACTAACACTACTGCACGTACCATATGTACTACTACTAACACTAGTGCACGTACCATTTGTACTACTACTAACACTAGTGCACGTACCATATGTACTAACACTACTGCACGTACCATATGTACTAACACTAGTGCACGTACCATATGTACTAACACTACTGCACGTACCATATGTACTACTACTAACACTAGTGCACGTACCATTTGTACTACTACTAACACTAGTGCACGTACCATATGTACTAACACTACTGCACGTACCATATGTACTACTACTAACACTAGTGCACGTACCATATGTACTACTACTAACACTAGTGCACGTACCATATGTACTAACACTACTGCACGTACCATATGTACTACTACTAACACTAGTGCACGTACCATATGTACTACTACTAACACTAGTGCACGTACCATATGTACTACTACTAACACTAGTGCACGTACCATATGTACTAACACTACTGCACGTACCAAATGTACTAACACTACTGCATGTACCATATGTACTAACACTAGTGCACGTACCATTTGTACTACTACTACTGCACGTACCATATATACTACTACTAGTGCAAGTACCATATGTACTAACACTAGTGCATGTACCGTATGTACTACTGCTAACACTAGTGCACGTACCATATGTACTACTGCTACTGCACCTACCATATGTACTACTACTAACACTAGTGCACGTACCATATGTACTACTACTAACACTAGTGCACGTACCATATGTACTACTACTAACACTAGTGCACGTACCATATGTACTAACACTACTGCACGTACCAAATGTACTAACACTACTGCATGTACCATATGTACTAACACTAGTGCACGTACCATTTGTACTACTACTACTGCACGTACCATATGTACTAAACACTAGTGCACGTACCATATGTACTACTACTAGTGCACGTACCATATGTACTAACACTAGTGCATGTACCGTATGTACTACTGCTAACACTAGTGCACGTACCATATGTACTACTGCTACTGCACGTACCATATGTACTACTACTAACACTAGTGCACGTACCATATATACTACTACTAACACTAGTGCACGTACCATATGTACTACTGCTACTGCACGTACCATATGTACTACTACTAACACTAGTGCACGTACCAAATGTACTACTACTAACACTACTGCACGTACCATATGTTCTACTACTAACACTAGTGCACGTACCATATGTACTACTACTAACACTAGTGCACGTACCATATGTACTACTGCTACTGCACGTACCATATGTACTACTACTAACACTAGTGCACGTACCATATGTACTACTGCTACTGCACGTACCATATGTACTACTGCTACTGCACGTACCATATGTACTACTACTACTGCACGTACCATATGTACTACTACTAACACTAGTGCACGTACCATATCTACTACTACTAACACTAGTGCACGTACCATATGTACTACTACTACTGCACGTACCATATGTACTACTACTAACACTAGTGCACGTACCATATGTACTACTACTACTGCACGTACCATATGTACTACTACTAACACTAGTGCACGTACCATATGTACTAACACTACTGCACGTACCATATGTACTACTACTAACACTAGTGCACGTACCATATGTACTACTACTAACACTAGTGCACGTACCATATGTACTACTACTACTGCACGTACCATATGTACTACTACTAACACTAGTGCACGTACCATATGTACTACTACTACTGCACGTACCATATGTACTACTACTAACACTAGTGCACGTACCATATGTACTACTACTAACACTAGTGCACGTACCATATGTACTACTACTACTGCACGTACCATATGTACTACTACTAACACTAGTGCACGTACCATATGTACTACTACTAACACTAGTGCACGTACCATATGTACTAACACTAGTGCACGTACCATATGTACTACTACTACTGCACGTACCATATGTACTACTACTAACACTAGTGCACGTACCATATGTACTAACACTACTGCACGTACCATATGTACTACTACTAACACTAGTGCACGTACCATATGTACTACTACTACTGCACGTACCATATATACTACTACTACTGCACGTACCATATGTACTACTACTAACACTAGTGCACGTACCATTTGTACTACTACTACTGCACGTACCATATATACTACTACTACTGCACGTACCATATGTACTACTACTAACACTAGTGCACGTACCATATGTACTACTACTAACACTAGTGCACGTACCATATGTACTAACACTAGTGCACGTACCATATGTACTACTACTACTGCACGTACCATATGTACTAACACTACTGCACGTACCATATGTACTAACACTACTGCACGTACAATATGTACTAACACTACTGCACGTACCATATGTACTACTACTAACACTAGTGCACGTACCATATGTACTACTACTAACACTAGTGCACGTACCATATGTACTAACACTAGTGCACGTACCATATGTACTACTACTACTGCACGTACCATATGTACTAACACTACTGCACGTACAATATGTACTAACACTACTGCACGTACCATATGTACTAACACTAGTGCACGTACCATATGTACTACTACTAACACTAGTGCACGTACCATTTGTACTACTACTACTGCACGTACCATATGTACTACTACTAACACTAGTGCACGTACCATATGTACTACTACTAACACTAGTGCACGTACCATATGTACTACTACTAACACTAGTGCACGTACCATATGTACTACTACTAACACTAGTGCACGTACCATATGTACTACTACTAACACTAGTGCACGTACCATATGTACTAACACTACTGCACGTACCAAATGTACTAACACTACTGCATGTACCATATGTACTAACACTAGTGCACGTACCATTTGTACTACTACTACTGCACGTACCATATATACTACTACTAGTGCACGTACCATATGTACTAACACTAGTGCATGTACCGTATGTACTACTGCTAACACTAGTGCACGTACCATATGTACTACTGCTACTGCACGTACCATATGTACTACTACTAACACTAGTGCACGTACCATATGTACTACTACTAACACTAGTGCACGTACCATATGTACTACTACTAACACTAGTGCACGTACCATATGTACTAACACTACTGCACGTACCAAATGTACTAACACTACTGCATGTACCATATGTACTAACACTAGTGCACGTACCATTTGTACTACTACTACTGCACGTACCATATGTACTAAACACTAGTGCACGTACCATATGTACTACTACTAGTGCACGTACCATTTGTACTAACACTAGTGCATGTACCGTATGTACTACTGCTAACACTAGTGCACGTACCATATGTACTACTGCTACTGCACGTACCATATGTACTAAACACTAGTGCACGTACCATATGTACTACTACTACTGCACGTAACATATGTACTACTACTAACACTAGTGCACGTACCATATGTACTAACACTAGTGCACGTACCATATGTACTACTACTACTGCACGTACCATATATACTACTACTACTGCACGTACCATATGTACTAACACTAGTGCATGTACCGTATGTACTACTACTACTGCACGTACCATATGTACTAACACTAGTGCATGTACCGTATGTACTACTACCGCTGCACGTACCATATGTACTAACACTAGTGCATGTACCGTATGTACTACTACCACTGCACGTACCATATGTACTAACACTAGTGCATGTACCGTATGTACTACTGCTAACACTAGTGCTGGTATCGTGAACGCTTCTCATGCATCACCGCCAACACTATTCCAGTGCTGCTGCAATGATACTGATACCGCCGCTGCTAGTATGTATAGCAGCTAGTTGGGTTGGAAGATAGGACGATTTATACTCTGAAAATATTTCATAAAGCTTGTTTATACTCTGGTAACTATTCATTTAATATTTCAGCTTGTGTGAGATCATTATAAGCAAAGGGAAGGATTGATTTATGTCACTATTTTATTCTATGGGATTTTTTCATTAAAAAAATTCCTGTATGGTTACTTCAGCCAGACATTGACAATATCTCTATTGATTTCATGCAATACATACATGCAATACAGGATTTGATTCATATCACCCACCCCTATCAACACTGCTGCAATTACTGCTGCAATTAGTGCAATTATTTCCAATAATATCATATGACAAATGGCTTTTATTACTAATAGCCTAGTGCTATTATTAACTCTATTGTAATATGATAACACTGCTCTGCTGAAATACTTCCACTATACATCTAAGTACCATGTCTGTATGACTCCTGATTCTGATGACACCTGCGTGTAGTGGTGGTATTTATATTGTGAAATCATACCAGTGTATGAAATGTGCAATATAAGTAAACTGATTACTGCTTTGCTGCTCTTACACAATACTGCTCCATACACAATATAGCTGGTATAATAATAATAATAATAATAATAATAATAATAATAATAATAATAATAATAATAATGATGATGATGATGATGATGATAATAATAATATTATTAGGTTTCTCTAATAAAGCAGCATGTGGCAGTCAGTCTGACCTACCTGTATAGAGTGGAGCTCCGGTTAATCCATCAGTGACAACAGGTTTGAGGTCTGGACTCCAACCTGCAGCCCTCCTGATGGTCCCACACACCGGGGACAAGTCACCCACATTACTACAAGTAAGACTTCCTGTCGGTCCCCTTCACAATAAAACGCTGACTTGAGAACCGAAACAACACCAAGGTCTTTTACATCTAGAGTTGTACATATCATATTAATGCCATGTCATGCGCCATGACATGCGATCAGGAGTATATTTCAAAACGCTGCTCGTAGTTCTGCGTAGCGCCAGAGGCTTTTATTTTGAAGGCAAACTGCCGTGCAGCACTTCTCTCGAGTCCCGGATTCTGATGAAGGGACTGGCATGCGACAACGTTTACACTTTGAAAAGCACCAGTGCAATAAATATGAAAGGACTCATTTACAAGTGGAAGCCATGCAGTCACAATGAATGATCAAATAACTGGAAAAGAAACACTTAATATACACATACATACTTGCACTTTTGCACTTCTACTGTTTAAGTTTAAGTTTAATTTAATTTAATTCCTAAATTAATACTCTGTTCTTTTTTCTTTTCTTTCATCCCAGCTATTTTTATTTTATTTTTATTTTTATTATTATTATTATTGTATATATCTTTCATCCCTGCTGTTTTGATATCTTATTTTTTGTCTGTAAATTGCTGCTACTCGACACCAAATTTTCCCTTGGGACTAATGAAGTATATATTCATTCATTCATTAAAAAGTAGTATTCATATGGTACAATTTGTATTATTTAAATGATTATCTGTGAATGGTTAAGTGTGTTGAGTGTACAGATAGAGTTCAACAGAGTTGGATGAAATGTTTTGAAAAGCAACTGCTGTCAAATACATTTAGATGGGTTAAAAGTACAATATTTGTAGAAAGCCACATCACATTTGTTTTAAAGTTGTTATGGTGAACGTGTTAGCAAACCGTTTTCTAAATACACATCCAGTACATTAGGCAACCCCATCTCTTACAAAATCACAAACCCATACAACAAAACTGCATCATCACCTCCGTGTGGAGGGAAACATGTGTTTCTCCCTGACTGTGGTTGCAGTTGTAAACACGTGATAAACGTTGTGGAGTGAAACTTTGTTTCTGACCACATGGTGACTGTGAGTCCAACATTCTCTCTCTTTTAGCTCTGTTTTGGTCTCCACCGACTCCTGAGGGGAAAAACCCCATCTGGCTCTTGAGCTGCTCAAAGCTCCTCCGGGTTGCAGATGTATGTTCATCACAACGTTTTCCTTTTGTGAAAACAGCTGCCTGCTGGAAACACACTTAACGAGTCATCACTTTTTACACTACACATCATTATTTCATCCTTATGTTGTGATACAATCATTGACAACAGCAGCTACAGCAGCTTTAAGTACTTGGCGCTTAAGGGTTCTATCCACCACTTTCAAAATAGTACTAGTTTTGTTTTGTATGTGCAAACTTGAAAAGTCGTCCTCTGCAGAATGCTCTCTGCACGGGGAAACTGAGTTCTGGTGTTGATCCGTGTAAAGGTTGTTGCAACTAACAACCATCGTTCACTGCTAAGAAAAACTAGCATGAGACCAAAAGAATACAAGCGTATACTAAAAATGACTTATAGGGTGAGGGCGACAGAACATGGAGTCTGGGGTTGGACTGGAACATGGTTCTGTCAGGGTAGGCCAGAGAAAAGGGGATATTTAGGATGTTTTAAGCCTAATCTTTATGGAGTCGTATGCTGAGAGGCAACCTGAGACGGAGATACCTGGAGGATGTCGGAATGAGAAACCTCCATTGGCTGCTCCCATAATTCATACAGACAGGCTCAGGTGAGGCCTCATGCCCAATTCCTGACATAAATCACAGATATGTCTGAGACGTGCCACTGCTCTCGCTGCAGAAAGTTACCAATCATTGGATGAGTATTAGCTGCAACCTCTGAGGAAGATCCTCCACTTGTCTAACATATCGGTTTGCTACTGCTTAGAATGAACTCACAAGCATAACAAGTGGTCAAAGGTATTTGAGTTCATCAGAAGATGAAGAATTCACAGTGGTTTGGTGTTTTATTTCCGTATTCAAGTCCTGAATCCTTCACTGTGACTAATATAAAATCGTCATCGTGTCACAGTTTTTATCTCAAATGAAATCTTCTACATATCACACAGAGGAGTAAATGCTTTTTTTAAAGCGTGTTAAATGTGTGTAACCTGTGAGTGAGAGGCCGTGGATGTGTGTGAAGACAGCAGGATGCTGCCGGCCGCCTGGGAAGAGACGGTCGGTAACGCCGGCTGTGGCCCGCTGTCTGCAGACAGCTCTGCGTTAAGACAACACAGCCGGGCAGCAACAACACCGACACCGGGCTGGGAGTTTGGAAGGCGCTTCCTGTCGCAGTTCAACATATTGTCATAAGACCGACGACTTTCCACAGCACACGGCAGACGGCCAGACGCTTTCTGACACAAGCGTGGCCCTGTGGAATGCCGCCAGGGTCGGAGTGGGAACCAAATTCGGCTCTGGCACTCACATGGGCTGTTCCAACATAAAGTGCAGGTACATTGGTATTCCCATCATTGGTGCCGCTGGAGGCCTTGTGGGCCGGCCCACTTGGCATTCGCCTGAATTGTCTGAAACTGAGCACGGGAGCAGAATCGTTTCATCTGCAGCCTGGTGGAGGCCGTGAGATGAGCTCCCTCAGCTTTGGTTTTTCACAATGACAAAACAAAGATTTGGGGAAAGGGATTTTTTTGGGACATTCTAAAACAAAAGCGTATCAGGTCTGAACCAAAATGTTTACAAAAAAGCCCCCCCAAAAAACAAAAATCTTCTGCTCAGAGAGTTCATTGTTTATGATTATGTATTTGTGCTGTGACGACATTGAATGTGATGAAAAATGAAGAAGTAGGACTCGATTAGTTTAGCTTTGTTATCTTGCTTTTGGTTTGTCTTGTGTTGTGATGCTAACGGTGGGCAAGAAATCTGCTACAGCCTTGTAGCTCCTACATGTAATGAGCAATCCAAAAACAATAAATGAATGAAGGAAGTCAATCACAAGGAAGCCCGCCCTAAAGAATCCCCTGCTTTATGGTCTATTTGACTCTAAATGGACCATCATTTACTAAATGAACATCATACCTGTAGAAACGCAACTAGCATAAATAACTGCTCTTAATGTTTCATAACAAAGAAGAAGCGTAAAGTCAGTGTCTCCTGGGTGAAAGTCATTTGTTTGACCAACTCTTTGTCCCACCACTTAACTTTCAATACTAGTCGCTCAATATTCTTCGTCCCTTAAATCCCGCGCCACTCGTTGAGCTAGGTCCCTCTGTCTGAATGCAGACACGTTGAGATGAAACGCACCACGCCAACAATGGTGACCGGGCTGATAGTAACCAACAGAACTTTAGCTGTGTTCGCTTCGTTTGTATGAGGAACATGCTAACTACTTTGGATACCGTCACCTTCTTAAAATAATGCCCCAAGTAATCTTTCCAGGTTTTTCAGAAAACACAAAAAACTTGACCAATGTAATTTAGTGCACAAGCTGCCTCTAGACGCTGCACAACAGGCATACTGTAATACCGGTCAAATTATGTTATGATTACTAATATTATGTTCCAGTGAGATTTTCATTGACAAAAATGCTCGCAAAAATGCTAACTAAATTGCTAGCTTAAATGCTAGATTAAAAAATGCTATCTTGAAAACCTTGTAAAATTGCCTAAATCACATTGTCTTTTGACTTAGGCAAAATAAAATGTCCTAAGTCACACTCTTGACGTCGTTATACTACAGGGGTAGAATCACATGATCTGTTCAACTGAGGTTGTAGGCGATTTTACCAGAGGTGGCCAGTATCACGAGGAGAGGATTTAGGCAAGAAAATTATTTTTGTCAAAAAATGATGAGGTAAAATGTCTCACTGTTTGAATAGTATAGCTCTCAGACGTGCTCAAGCGACAGTTCTTGAGGCACACATCCAAACAGACTTTGGTTGAGCTGAACTGTTTTTTAGAAAGTAGCATTGTTTAAATGTAACTTCAAGGGTGCACATAGCGCTATACTGTATATCTACTGCACCAGGCCACAGCGACAGTTTTAGAGCCTTTATGACACGAGGAGCTCGCAGGTATGGAGTCTTCCTGAACTTGCCATGCTCGGATCAACGTTGAAGCTCCCTGTGGCGCTTTCGGCAGGCCTGACAGCTTCATGCGGTCGGCCCAGGAGCCCCGCTCAGGGGCCCTGATAGGCATGTGGTAGATATGCAGAGGTTGTCTCAGACATGTTGGCTCACATTGCATCAGGAGGAGATGCTGCATTCAGGGGCAACTACTGAATAAAAGCAATCACGGTGTCCACCTTGGTATGCAGAATATGAACTCATAACCTCGGGAGGTGGTGATTGGAGAGTTTTACAAGATGCAGCTCAGTCCAACAGTTATTGTGGTCATGTCCCGGTTAACGAGCAGAACAGAATGGCCCCATAAACATCCAGCCCTCCAAAAAGAAGAAAAAAGGCTTCTGGGGACTCACCTTGAGGGGAATTTACATTAATATGAATGATGATGACTTACACGACCAAAGCAAACAGACTCAGGCCGACGCTGATATATGAGTGCGGTGATGAATTTGTAGATAATTGCTTTTTTTTCAGGGCAGCTCTGTGTCCAGTCAGCGGGAACCCACCAACGGGATCAAGAGCATCATTTTATTTGACAGTTTCAGGATCGTCTGTCTGTAAAACCTGCAAGAAACGTGCCTCGTTCTGCCGAAAGAGCTCGACTCACTCAAAGAATTTATCTTAAAAGCAAAGTTCGGAACTAAAATAAATAGTTGTCATATTTGAACATTTTAACACATAAAAACGGTTCATTTAAAGCTGCGCTAATCAATGTTTTATATATTTTTTTGGGGGGGTGGAAATGATCACATGAGGAGTGCCATGACCTCACAGTAAGAGGGCCCTGGGCCCTTCTGTGTCTCTGTGTGTCTAAAGATATGCAGCTAGGTTAAAATGGTTAAAATGGTTAAAATGGTTCATTAATGGCTCTAATTTGCCCGTAGGTGTGAGTCAGAGCTATAAAGTTAACGAAAACTGAAAGAAACTAAAAGCACTATACTGTAAGACACTGAAACTTTTTTTTTCTTTATTAACTTAACTGCAATTATATCGCCTGGTTACATATTACATGCTACATATTGCCTGGTTACATATTACATGCTACATATTGCCTGGTTACATATTACATGCTACATATTGCCTGGTTATGTATTACATGTTACATATTACATGTTACATATTACATATTACATATTGCCTGAATCAAATCATGAACACAAACTGTGTTTTTGTTGTTGTAAAAAAGTAGAGTAGAACAAGAAAAGCCAGAGGAGAAGAAGAAGGGAGGAATGAAAGCGTGTGCAGGACTGACAGCTCCAGGAGAAGCAGAACATGAAGAGTTTCCATGACGAAGTGTGAGATGGAAGCGATAGCGCTGGTGGACGGAGGCGACGGAGCAGATGCAGCAGCTTCACAGTGTCTGGACTTGCTGGAGCGGGGCAGCTGGCTTCCTCCAGGCTACTGCTCTCAGCAGACTGAACGTGGCCGGCATGCAGCTCTTTGGTGATGATAAACATCGGCTTGCCGTGAACATATTCACAGAGATCATTTCCTCCTCGGTCACATTTTGTGCTACAATTCAAAGTGGTTGGCATTCATCCTCCCGCTGAAGGGGACAATTACAACCTGAACCCTGTCAGCGTACTCCCACCCAGCAGGCTGTCTGTCAAGTCTGACAACATTACATTACATACATTACATGTTGTATTTGCTCGGGTTATCTAGGCTCATGTACAAATGATGACAAATATGCAAAAAAATCAGGAAGTGGGCAAATACTTTTTGACATTACTGTAACTACTCAATGCAGTTTGTTTAAGAGGTAACAGACTACACAGAAAACATCTCCACTCTGACAGTGACTATAACTGTCTTTATTAGTATAGTAGTTTAACACCATTAAATTAAGTGAAGACATTATACGATCATTTTAATCAATATTTTAAGTGCATTTTTATTAGAATGTTGGCTAAAAACTCCGGACCAGAAAACAAGTCTGTTACTCTGATCTTGTGTTTAGACACAAACTCCATCAAAAGGCTCTCCAGCCATTAAAGACTGGCAGCTGACCCAGATGTGATCAGCTGTCATCAGAAACAGACGTCGCTTCAAATGAGGCTTTCGAGGAACGGACGTCTGATTTCTCTACAAACATATTTTCCTCTCTCCTCATATGGTCCAAGCTCCAGGTTGAGGCCGGTTTTTCTTTCAGGTCCTCCAAGTCTTTGAAACTGGTCTTCTCTTTCTCAGAAACGTTGTCCTTCAGGGTCCTGGTCTCCTCTTCCAGACGTGTCTTGCTGTTGTTCTCCTGGAGGAGCTTATCTGTCTCCACTTGTTTCTGGAGCGTTTGTTTCGGTCACCTGTCTCTGCAGTTCGGAGGTAAGCTGCTTCACCTTCTCCTCCTCCGCAGCGGATGGTTTCAGCTCTCCTGGTCCCGGTCCCGGCGCTCTTCTTTGAGCTGGGTGAGTTCTGTTCGGAGGCCCTGACTGACCTCCTCCTCAGCCTGGAGCTTAGAGACCAGCGCCCGGTTGTTTGAGGCCTGCTTATCTTTCAGGTCCTCCAAGTCTTTGGAAAAAACATGTTGGTGTACTGTGGAAACAGAGAAATAACATTTAGTAGTAGTATTAAAGTGTGTATTGTATTAGATTGTGTATTGCAATTATTATCAATGTGACTTCATGTTAAAGGCTGACTGGTTCGGGATTCATTTTAAAGGCCAACCCTCACAGCACTATATGAGGGTTAAAGTTGACGATAACGAAATACGAGATAACCAAACTTAAATAACGAGCAGATTTTGTTTTTTCTTTTGAAGAGAGATGCAAAGCGAAGCAGGTGACCCGGATAATGATCTAGGTCATTGTTCAAGACATCAATAACCTAGATCAAAGACAGGTAAATAGAACTAAATGTATGGTTTACATAAACCTGTACTGCCATCTACTGGTAGAAAGGGGAAACACCTTTACTCTGCGTCTCCTCGTCCAGGCTCTGCTCTGCGTTCCCTCAACAAACAGCCCAATAAGATGGAAACATAAGTATTCAGCTAGGTGCTACTCAATCCAACACACTATGCTGTTAAGCAATCAACAGTATCTAACAGTGAGATCAGCTGCACCTCTAACATGTCCCACACATTTATGGGTTAATATGAATAGTCCGATACCACATTAATGGAGCACTAAACTGGGTTACTCACTCTACATAACACAAACTAAATACGTTTTCCTGACAACAATTCTGCTATTTCAATTTAGGAAATAGTTTGACATTTTGGTTAATATGCTAATTCACTTCATTGAGTTAAATGAGCAGATCTGTATGGTATTTATGAAGCAAGCATCTAATTAGCTTAGCTTAGCATAAATACCGCAACATAGAACCAGTTAGTCTTGCTCTGTCCAAAGATTAAAAAAACTCGCCAAACACCTCTTGCATTAAAGTGATTGACAGGTCCAGATATGGTCACTTCCGTTCACTGGTTGCACAAAAACAAGATGGCGACGGCCAGAGTCCAAGATGGCCGAAATGCTGAAATCGAGGCCTCAAAGCTGCAGATTATCACACAGAAATCCATCTTGTCTTGGCTTCAAGTTCTGCGTTTGTGTCGAGTTAGCCAGTGAGCGGACCAATCAGCATCCTGTGAGGAGCTATGGGCGGGGCTTATGTGAGCGTGTGCCAACACGGAGAGACCAATATAATACAATGGCGGCTCCTACAGAGGTTAGCTTAAGGTGTCCTATGTTGAACACATTGTAAAGCTCCCTGAGGCCAAACCCTTCGCTCAATAGAAACATCAACCGTTTGGACATTAGAGGGCACCAAAGTCAAATAGTTTTGCACATCCTGCAGTTAGAAATGTACGACTCCATTTCAGACCGAGGGACTTTCCAGCTCCCTGAAGTTTCATCAGAGAAGCTTTCACTTCCTGTAAAACCTCCTGAACTGGCCTGAACTCGTTGCTCACGTTCCTCTGAGCCAATAAGGGACGAGCAAGTCAGCAGCGTCGATGTGGCCGTTTCTCAACATTTTGACATTGCAGTTTTGTTTGTCATTTCCTCAATACATTAGGTTTCATGTTGATGATATTTAGCAAAATATGTGACATCAATATGGCATGTTTTTGATTGTAAATTAAACTGCAATTGAAAACTGAGCATGTCTTCATTATGGGCTGAAGCTGTGCCAGACCTTTGTGGCTCGCATCATCTTCATCCCGCATCATCTTCATCCTGCATCATCTTCATCCCGCATCATCTTCATCCCGCATCATCTTCATCCTGCATCATCTTCATCCTGCATCATCTTCATCCAAGACGGATAAACTAGCGGATAAACTAGCTTTCATGTCTGTGTCACTCCCAAATCCAATGGATGGAGAACGGACCTGACAGTGTCAACTTTTGAGTTGTTTTGAGCAGAAGGGAATACGATTTTGATCAACATTTACATCTATTTTGTTGTCTGTGTAGTTTTTACAAACCAGTGATATTTTATGCTCATTTGGACACTATCACTGAGATAAAGATGAACTAGTTCAGTGTCAAATATACCATTCAATAGAAAAATACATCTATTGAAAGTACATCTTAATTATCAAATGATACATATTGTATAATGGTACTCCTTGATATAGTTTACTTGGAGCTAACTCCTTGGTGTAGTTTACTGTGAGATAAACTCATTGGTATAACTTGGTATAAACTTGGTATAGTCCTGCTGTTGTTGATGAGAGACGTTACTTGGCAGTGAGAAAGCCAGCGCAGCAGCCTCCCCAAGGTCCTAGTGCCGTAAGGTTAAGTATGATGATAGGCTATTGGATTGTAATTTGAAGGAGGAGAAAACATACAAACCAGAATGCACACACATATGTAGCATTTTAGAGTCATAAATAACTTGTCCATGTGAGAAACAATAGTTTAATTTAATGACGTCACCAAAATAAAAATAAAATTATTTGGGCGGGCTGAGGAACATTTTAGGCCTAACGACGCCCCTGATGTACAGTATCATTGATGGACATTCTTCTCTTTCAGAGAGAAGAATTGTCATCCTGGGAAAAACTGGAGTTGGGAAAAGCAGCCTGGCTAACACCATATTTGGAGAGGAAGTGTTCCAGATCAACCACACTGTCAACTCTGAAACAAAAGAATGTCGAGCAGAAACTAAGCCTGTCAATGGAAGAAACATCACTTTGATTGACACTCCTGGTTTCTACGACACAGATCAATCTGAGGACGAGCTGAGGTCTGAGATAGTGCGGTGCATCATAGAGTGTGCTCCCGGGCCTCATGCCGTTCTCATTGTGCTTAAAGTGGAGAAGTTCACAAAGCAAGAGCAGGCTGTCATCACAGAAATAACCCAATCCTTTTCTGAAGAGGTTTTCAAGTATGCAACAGTTCTCTTTACTCATGGTAACCAGCTCCCTAAAGACCAGAGCATTGAGGACTTTGTCAGCAAGAGTGAGCTGCTGGGTGATCTGGTGGGGAAGTGCGGAGGCCGCTGCCACGTCATCGATAATACATACTGGAAGATCAAGCAGCAGGACAAAGAGAGGTGGAACCCATTCCAAGTGGAGAAGCTACTCCAGACAATAGAAGAGATAACTGAGGCAAACAATGGACGCTGCTACACCAATGAGATGTTCCAAGCAGTGGAGGAAGTAATACGACAGGAGGAGGAGCGCATTAGAGCGACAGCAGTAAACATGTCAGAGGAAGAGATCAGAAAGATGGCTAAAGACAGAACAGTTCCGAGGTTTTTGATCAACTTGTCAGGTGTTGCAACAGGTGCATTGTTAGGAGCTCTTTTTGGTGTAGTGTTGATGGTAGCAGCAGTTGCAGGACCAGCAGGACTAGGAGGAACAGCTGGAATGGCAGTAGGCGTAGTGGCTGTTGCTGCTACAGGAGCTATAAAAGGAGGTCTAACAGGATACGATGCAGCTAAGGAAGCAAACACACCATGCGAAGCAACAAAGAGGGCAGCAGAGGCCGTCATAGATGAAGCAACATCTGTAGGATCTGTAGTACGATCTGTCTTTAAAGCACCGGATAATGCAGCCAAGAACAAATCAGAATCACAACCTCTCATCGGCCCTGACTCTTAAACATGGGGAGAGAATTCATCATTAAGAAACCACACCTCCCAGTAAATAACATGACATCATTACCATCTAGCTGATCATGTATATTAATATGTAATATTTCAACGTCTTGCCTGGGCTTTGAACTTCATTATTAATCCATACACGTACCTGTACTTCATATTCTCTTTTCTTATCTTCACCACAAAGAGCCTGATGTGTTGTTGAGCATGTTTTGTAAACTAGCCACAAACCACGAATATACAATTGTTTCAATATCTTTCATAGATAAGATCTTGAGAAAATGTTCTAATCAAACTAGTGTTCACTGTTTCCTGTTCCAGAGTGATGACATGTTTCATAATCCATGTACAACATCATTTTGTGAGACAATAGTTGGGATTCTTTGTGGATTGTAATGTATCACCAAGACGATTATAAACAATGAATAATTTAAATCTGTGGAAAATATTATTTGAGCAAATAGTGATGTCTCTTCTAAAAACATTATTGATTAGTTTCCAGTACGCAGTTATAATTATGATCTGGTCGGTTAATTTGTCTGATTCAATGATATTTAGCTAACATATTTTATACAAAGCATATTGAAACAAATGTAAAACCAAAAAATCATGTTATATTTATCAATTATTAATAAAAAATTTACGCCCAATGTGACATATATGTAACATTTCAAATATTTGACACTATTTTGAAAACAATGTCAGAAATGTGTTCTGTGTTCTAATTATGTCCCCATCATGTTTTTCTTGAAGGAGAAATGGGTCCAGGTCTTATGGGTTAAAATGGGTCATTTTGTAGACCGTCAAATGTCTTTTGTTTTAGTCCAAACTTTTATTTTATATATGTAAGTAAAGAAACTGTAAAAAAATAAAGATGACTGTGTTGGTCACAACCAGTCTTCCAGTGGTAAAACCGGTCATCGGTCTTCATTGTTAAGCGTTATTTGGGGAGTGACCTCTACAAGGGGCTACAGTTCATTGTTCTTCACTAAATATTCTGTTCTCTTAAGACCTTAAGGCCTTCTTCACAGCAGACGCTTTGGTCCAATCCCAATCTCCACCCGCCACCTGCTGCTAAGTCTGTGAGGGTTTAGTTCTGTCCCACTGTCACATTGTCTATAAAATATATAATTAATATATATAAATAATTATATATATATATATATATATATATATATATATAGATGGATGTAGTCCAGTGGCAGGCCGTCAGTCCGTTGTAATTTTACAATATCATGGCTAATGCTCGGGAGATCTGGTGATTTTGGTTCCTCTTTGATACCTGACGATTAAATGAAACTGAACTATGACCTCAACACTTGACAGAGTTTTTTAGTATATATATATATATATATATATATATATATATATATATATATATATATATATGCCTGTTGTATTGGCTACAATAAGGTGTACTCATGTTATTACCGTTTGCTTGTATTGAATATTGGGCCCAATGGAAACAAAGACAAGCCTGTCTGAGTACTGATCTAAACTCTCTGCCACCCTTCCAGTGATGATGACCATGACGGAGGAACAGGAGCACAAACATGTGAACCATCTTTTAAATGTAGATACTTTCTTCACAGATACTGATCTTAAAGTCAAGAATGCAAACTTGAAAAGGCTGTGGTGTCATGTTGAGAATAAATAAATCAAACGTTCATTTGGTCTTTACAGGTTTTAATTTACTGACAGAACTTTACAGACTCTCCTTTGTACAAATCGATTTCTCCTCACAACAAAAAGTGGTCACATGACCCAAGCGTCCGTCTCCAGTGTCCTCCTCCTCATCCAGTCGCAGACACTTCGAATGGGTAGTGCTGCGGGAAGTCATGGATGACTTTCAGGGCTTCAGTGTAGAGTTCCAGGTCTGTGGGATGAGCGGACAGAACAGTTTAGAACCTCCACAGATGAGGTTCCCCGTACGGAGTACCAAAGCAGACCTACCAAAGGGGATGCCCTTGTCCTCTCGCAGCAGGTTGTACGTGTCGGCCATTATCGTTCCTTTGTTGGACACCACGCCGATGACCTCAATAACACCGCTCAGCTCTTCTTCAAGCTGGGGAAAGACGTATAGAAAACTCATCATATTATACCATTATTCATATGTTAAAAGAAAGAAAGGGCTGGCCTTTTGATGGAGTAATAGTACTAGAGGAATATTCAGGTTCAGACACATTTTGACCAATGCATTTCCATGACTTTTCCATGATTTTTAAACCAAATGTCCATGACCAAACATTTTGTGAAATCTCGGTGTATACATGAAAAAGTGAGAAAATGTAGTATTTCTTTCAAAAGCATATTTAATTATTTCAAACTCAGCGTAAATGAACGACATGAACATTTTAATATAACACATTTCCATGACTTTTCCAAAACTTTTGGGATTTATTTATTTTTCAAGGACTTTTCCAGGCCTGGAAATAACCATTTTAAAATTCCATGACTTTTCCAGGTTTTTCATGGCCGTACGAACCCTGAATATTATTTTAGCATAGGAATACATATGCATATATACTAGCAATTCATTACATTACACTATATAATGTAATGTACTGGCAATTCCACACTGCAACTGTTACTGTAGCTTTCTGGCCAAGCTATGACGTCAGAGACCTGTGACTCTCCCACAGAACCAGGTTTAAGTTGCTTTAAGAGTTCAGACAGATAACCGCGGTGAGCAGCAATGTGATGGCGCAGTGACTCACAGGGTCGTTCAGCTCCACGGTGGCGGTCTTCCCTTCTCCATCCGCGACAGTGAACGACTTCCCCGTCGGGTTAACCTGGCGCAGCGGGAGAGAAGCCATGTTATTTACCTGATAAAATACCGTTTTCACTAAAGCTCCCTCCAGCTATACTGACCTTCTCCACGCGCCCGACGAAGCAGACCGGTTTGTTGATGTACTGCGACAGCAGGGCGCAGGTTATTCTCGGTTTGGGGAGCTCCAGTATTCCCGCCATCTTTACGGGTTTTCTGTTGACGGCGTTGCTGCTGAACTCAGTACAAAGCAGTATCGCGCGCGGGAAATATTTAGTTGAATACTTTTATGTCACACACAAGCTCCCGCGGGCGGGGTTTCTATATCCACGTTGAAAACCCGCTGGGTTTGTAATGACGGCAAACGCTGGGGGAGAAATCCAACGCCTCCACCGCTGTGTTCTGACATTGTGTTCCCCGGAAACAACAAACAGAGCTCTGCTTACATGTTGCCGACAGCACCGTTTGCGTCGGAACTATAGGCAGCGTTACAGTTTCTACACGGACACGGGTCGTGTTATGGTCAGTGACGTCAGCGCCATAACATAACACGGACGAAATTGCACGGTTAAAGTACCGACGGAGGATGAATTAGGTTATAACGTGTGGTTTACAAGAGCAGGGACCGAACGAAACCGAGTGAAACCGAAGTCATTGAAACTAAAACACGAGCGAACATGAACCGAAGTCATTTCCGCCTCTGAAAATCAGGACGACACCGAGAGTAAGACCGTCACTACAGCTTTTGTCTTGATTTTAAAGTAAACGGCGTACCTATGTTCATGCATTTAGAATAAATACGGGATTACTTCCCCTAACAAATGTCCCCTTGGGGATTAATAAAGTATCTATCTATCTTGTTGTGACGTTAGCTAATAGATAGCTAAAAGCGTCCCAGGAAGTGTTAGCCGAATGTTGAATAAACCTATAAATATAATCACATCGCAGCTGTCTGTGGTCTCACCTTTTAGTGTCTTCTTTTAACAGAATCATCATGTTCAGCTTCCTTGGACTCCGGAAAGACTCCAAGAAGTCAACAGCCGATAAGGAAGCGGATGGAGGCTTTGTTATCGTGGGTGAGAAACGCAATCTGATCGAACCTCATATCAAATAAACAGTTTGGCATTTTTAAAATGCTTTAAAAAAAAAAGTGGAACACTGTCTGTCTTTTCAAATGTTCTATACAATTAAATCACCAAACAGCAGGAATGGCGATACGTTTAGTCATTGGTCTTGACGTGTCACTGCTCAAAGAGGACGCTGTTAAGATGACAGCTGTTGAGTGGGGTTTGGTGTGATATTCCCCTCATGTACTGTGTGAGGAACTGCTCACTTCGAAGATCTTTAATGACGCAAACTCTTTGACAACCGTGTCACTTTGAGAAGGTTAAGGGAGTTCCTTTCCAGTTCATTTGAGTCAGAATATTACAGGTGAATGCTTCATAAATACAGATATGTATACAGGTGGCATTACGCTCCAGTGCTATCGTCCACAGTGGGAGGGGCTCATGGAGATGCTGAAGGGAAGAATACAAAAAGGAAATACTAGCGCAGGAAGGTTGTGGCGCTTCACGGTTGTGCTCATGATCATCCTTTACCGCGTGACCAAATCTGAAATATCACACATTAAGCAGTTCCCTATGAATGTGACTTTGTTTTGCAATCTGGAGCACGGACGTCATTGGTTAGCCGGGCCGTTCCTTAACGAGAGAGTTTAGCTGTGAAAAATGACATTTTAGTGTCAGAATGTTGGGGAGATTGTGTAAAACAAATGGGTCTGATATGTACTTGACTATGGAGCGATAGAATGGGTCATAATCTGTGTTCACGTTCACTTCTCCCTTTGGAGTTAATAGACTCTGGACCTGCCGCTATAGTCTCCTAAAGGGGCGGGGCGGTGGCGACACCCATGTGACACAGATCCAGGAGATGTCTCTCTGAAGTAACTCACGTAACTCGCGGTCCCCTTACTTGCATCTCGTGGTCCTCATCAAGGTACGGAGATCTTGAGATTCCATCATATACCACCACCTGTCATCACGTGACAAACGTGTGATGCTTAGGTCACATGACAACCACGGAGCGAGCCCCAGCATACCTGTGCAAGCTCCAGTAGAGATGTATTTATAAATGACAACTCTTGGAATAAAATGTGATTGGCAGCTTGTTTATTCTGTTGTTCAGAATAGCCTTCACATTGCGTAACAATGAATGTTTACAGAATTATTTCTATTTTAATATTTAGCTTGCATTTCCTGGTAGTTCCAACTGAATCCTCCAAACAGTTTTTCCCTAAAATCCCAACGAACCGCAGAAGCGCGCCGTGACCTTTGCCGTTAGCTCTCGCCGTGGCTTTGACCGGAGCGGCCCACTCAGATGGGCAGGAGCCGCATGTTATTTTTTTTTGGCAGAGGAGAACAAGCGTCGGAGCCACACGGCCCGTTCGGCCTCGACGCGTCCCACTGAGCTCACGCGGCTCTGAACATGTACTCGCGTCCTCGTAGCGGAGACAACAGGTGCACCGCCCCGGTCGGACAGGCCCAAGTCTGTGGGACGTCCCAGCAGGACGAGGCTGCTGGTCCGTTCCTACCATACGTAAAGCAGTCTCGTTTGAGAGGAAGGCTTCAAAAACCAAACCGTCTGTGGTGTCAGAGGAGTCGCTGCTTCAGGGCTTGAAGGTTTATGACACATGCTGCGGCTCTATGCTGTATTTGATTTAAACCAGAGGTGAGTCACGTGCTGAACAAGCAGAGTCACAGAGTAAAGACGGAGCATGATAAAACTATGTAATAAAACCATTACAACACATTTTAGACACGTGTATAGGATATTCAAACATGAATAGGAGGCGGTGATGAAAACAGAAAACAAACTCTACGAATATGTCTTTAATCTGCTGACATTTCTCAATGAATCCGTTATTGGTTTGGTGTATTACATGTGAGTATTAAAATCCCCCCTTTGAGAGTCAAAGGGGGGATTTTAATACTTAACGTTGGACGATGCCCATGTGTTTGGACTAACTGTATTACCGAAGCCTCATATTAGTTCCACAATTTAGGAATATGTTTTTGCCTCGAATGATGACAGAGGATCTCTTAAGGGCCGGTAGGATCAGGTGCGTGGAGCTGCAACCATCTGTCAATTAAAAAAACAATCTGCAAATAAATTCAACATTAGAGTAACTTTTCAGGCAAAAAGGTCCAGCTTCTTATATGTGAAGGCTTTTTTTATTTATATATATACACACACACACACACACACACACTTTTGTCGGAATAAAACAAGTCATCTGAGGACGTTGCTTTGCGCTGGTGATTATTTTTTTTATTATTTTTTTTTAAATATGTATTTTTTTAGACAAAATAATTTATTGTATAATCGCAAAAATAATATGCAGATTATTAAAAATGATCTTGCATGTATGATTATAGCAAGCAGAACCTGTGTGTGTGTGTGTGTGTGTGGGGGGGGGGGGGGGGGGGGGGGGGCACTTGACTGGTGTTTTAGGACAGACTGAAACAATGTGGACCTGTCCTAAAATGCACTCCTTAAATGGACAGTGTGTAGGATTCGGTGCCATCTAGTGGTGGCTCATGTTCCTGCAGTTTGGCCTTCAGGTAAATAAAAAACGTGAAAGACTCTCCCTAGAGCTAGTTTGAGAGGACGAGTTCCCTATGGAGACAAACGGCTCATTCTAAGCTCACAAAAACACATTGATTCTTAGTTTCAGGTGTTTATACTCTTAAGAAAACATACTTATTCATATTATATTGCATTTCTGCTAATTGATCCCCCGAAATCTACACTGGTCCTTTTTAAGAGGAATGTTTTGTGTTGTCTTTGTACTACAGCACTTTGGATGTGAGATGAAATAATAATGTCCTGTTTGTTTTCGTTTGCTTTGTCTTTCCGTTTGTCTCTGTCTCTTGTCCCCAATGTAAAGCGTCTTTGTGTACTTAGAAAAGCGCTATAAAAGTTTGAATTATTATTATTATTATTATTATTATTATTATAACAATGAGATTATTTATTTGCAGATTTTTAGGTTTCATTTGTGAAAGTGTTACATCCGCATGACATGAATCATGTTCAAATTGTTGTCCTTTCTTATTCATACAGCCGGGGGTAAATAAATACGGAAGTAAACGTCCACAAACACCTTTTTAAAGAAGGAAGTCAGCATTTTAAGCTCTTAGCCATTGTTTTCATGTTTGACTAAAAGCTTGAACATGCAGCGACATTAAGAGCAAACATTGCGGAGCGCTTTGTGAGGAGCATGATCTCCACTGATAGGGATCAGGCGGTTGAAGACGCCATGTGTACACAAAGAGGGCGCTGGGGCTCGTCCCCGAGGAAAAGCTCCTCTCTTCCATTTGGAAGCTGCACACAATGACATCACTGTGAATGATGTAACTCTGTGGATGGTGGGGGGGGGGGGGTTACAGCATTACCTCTTCACTCTGTGCCTCCACTCACTCAGTGTTTCAGCCTCTTGACCAGAGCGCTCTGCTTCATTGGCTCCATGGCGGCGTGCATGTGCAGCTAACCACAGCTCCTACTCGCACAACTTGAGCTCAGAATACTGTTTGCTTCTCCTCAGCAGTCCTAATGCTTTTGAATCCATTATTGTGGTCAGAAAAAGCTTTTTGTACAGCAGCACAAATACTCTCCTCTCATTAAAGAAAAGACTCCAAATCAATTCAGTTAGCGGGAGACCTTCAGTTAGCTGTTAGCTATAGCAGCTCAGATGTGTCCAGACAGCTGTGACTGAGCCAGCAGGTTGGCTACCAGGGCCGACTGCGGCGTCTCTACGTCACTCCTCCGCCGCAGCCCATATATGGTCACTTCCTGTCACTGGTTGCAAAAAAACAAACAAAACGGCGGTCCACAAACATGTGGGTGACACTCAGGACGAAACAAATGAGTAAAACTTTTGATTTAATCCAATAAACCAACTAGCAAAGCGGACACAGACCCGGTCAGTGTCTCACCACACCGGCGGCTAACGTGTTGTATTGCTCTTCTCTCAGTTTGGTCGTCTGCTGCTAGTTAGGGCTTTCTTTTGGTGTTTATATGACCGTACATTTAGACTGTGTGGACTCGTGGTGGAGGTGAAATGCTGCCCCCTTTGTCTTCATAGCATGCTGCCATGCATCACACATTGCACCTTCCATACTGAATACCTTGTGAATAACTTTCTGCCACATTGCTCCTGCAGGAGAGACGGTGGAGGAGCAGAGGAGGAAGAAGCAGACCGTGAACGTCGCGCAGCCGTCGACCAACGTCATCGTGCAGCCGTCTCGGGTGAGCGCGTCGAGGTTTCCACCCCCTCGCCCCGCCGCTCTGCACTCGGCCCGCCGGAGCTCCTGAATCACAGCAGGAGAGCCTCGTTTGACCGCCGTGTCCCGAGGCGACTCCGGCTAAGCCGCAGCCTGTGCACAGCAGCGTATCGACGCAATAGTGCCGCGCAATTATGCAACCCGTACGTCCTCTTCCCCAAATACTAGACCATGCTCTCTGTCACTTCCTTCCACAACGACCACATCGGCGCTGCGATCGAACACCTCAGGACACTGGTCTCGTCTTTTGTCCACTGCTCTGCCCCCAAAACGTCTCGCTAGTTTCAGCTGTGCTCCCGACACACGAGTCCTAATTCACACAGACGTGTATCTGTTGAGGTGGCGTCGAAGCGTTTCAGGAGACGACAGCTGCTGAGCGGCGTTTCCCTTTTATTCATTTGGATTGCGTGCACGGGTTCAGTCATAGTGGACGATGTTTCTGCACATCGACCTTCAACCGCTCGGCCAATCACTCGCTGTCGTTCAGTTTAGGACGCTGTCTTCTGCACTTTTTTTTACACCTGTTTACTTACACAGCTCCTACTCGCACAACTTGAGCTCAGAATACTGTTTGCTTCTTCTCAGCAGTCCTAATGCTTTTGAATCCATTATTGTGGTCAGACAAAGCTTTTTGTACAGCAGCACAAATACTCTCCTCTCATTGAAGGAAAGACTCCAAATCAATTCAGTTAGCGGGAGACCTTCAGTTAGCTGTTAGCTATAGCAGCTCAGATGTGTCCAGACAGCTGTGACTGAGCCAGCAGGTTGGCTACCAGGGCCAGATGAGCAGGACGCTATGTTAAATTGTTGGCCGGGACTGAGTCCGATTCCTAATAGACTTGATTTAAAGTCTTTTAAAATGCATCCGCTCATTAGACTATGAACAGGTCATGTGTTCAGCCTGCTGACTCTGAGGTGTGACGGGTGCTGCAGCGCCAGAACTTTTCTAAGATTCTTCTAAGCGTTCCACACCACGCTCCGCTATACAGCCTCGGTTCTCCAGGTTCTGCCTGCTTGTGCTCAAAGGTACCGTCATGTGACCGATGGAGATCGATCAAGCGCTTGTTTCAAAGAATTCAGTAGAGCTGAATCAAAGAGTGAATCATATGACAGAACTGTCATATGATTCACTCCCCCCCCCCGCCCCCCATTTATTAATATGTGTATGGACAAAATCATGAATCAGTTAATAGAGAAAATAATAAGCAGATTCGTGTAAAGAAGGTAATCGTTAGTTTTTACTTAAATCTCTACATTGACCTCAGGGTGAATTTTCCTGTTGGATTGGAGCCAGATAATAAAATGAAAGTTTTTTTTTTTAATACTTTCATAAAGACATGCAGGAAAATATGACCAAAAGGATTGCTGTTTACATAGTGACTGTGTCCTTACTGCAAACATCCCGATCATTCCCGGGAGCAGCGTCTTTATTTGCTGCTTTGTTTGGTAGAAGCTGATCCGGGACCCCGTCGCTCCGCCCGCCCCGTGCTCCGGTCCCAGAGGAAAGCTCTGCCTCGTGATTGCAGAGGAATACGCATTTCCTGTAACAACATCTTCTCTGCATTTAGTCTCACATTTGCCTCTAATTACATGCAAAAGCACAAAAACACAAATCTGCCACTCTGGAGGATTCTCTCTCCTCTGAAGCTCTGAGTCTGACGTCTCTGTCGAGGAGAAACCATTTTGTGGAGTGAATGTAAACCGTGAGCTCTTCTTGCACTGTTGCAGCCCCGTCTCTCCCGACATGTTGTGTATCATCATGCTCGGTGGGCTTTTAGCTATTTGCCTTTGACAGAGGATGTAGAAAGGAAGGGGGGATGCAACAAAGCAGGGCTGGTCGGTACGGTCGAAAATTCATATCACCGTATTTTGTAAGATTCTGGCGGTTTCACCGTATATCACGGTATTTTTTTCGAGTAAACACATTAATTCATTGACGCCGAAAAGGACCGCTGGCCAACTGAACAGCTGTTCACCGCTCGCTGGCCAACTCCCTCACAACTAGCCAGCGAGCGGTGAACAGCTGTTTGTGTCTTCCGGTCTGTTTCTTCCTGTTTTTTTCACCTACATTCCCCTGGGTCCTAAGTCCCTCCATGTTCACCTTCGTATCACCCTCTATGTACCAATGCACATTTATAACAAATACCACACAGTCATCAGCGTTGCATATGTGTCTAGTTGTATTGGTGCATCTCTCGTTGTTCCTCCTGCATCGCTCTTTCCCGTTTTTTAATGTAGCGACGGAGTTTCTTCTTGTTGTGATAGTAGGCGAGCTGTACCCAGCATGCAATTCGGCGGTGTAATTTTATAAATGTACAATTATTAGTTATTGTTTATGTGTCACAAACTGTTGTGTCGGGGTTTTTAACCCTGTTAAAGAGTGTTAGTTGTGGGTTATTAATTGTTGTTATGAAGTTATAACCATGACTAAAGTTATAACCATGACACGTAAGATACGTAGCTCCGACCGCTACGCCCTCGGCGGTGAGCTGTGAACAATATATTTTGCTGTTACGGCTATGCACCGGTATGACGGTATATGAAAAGTTCATACGGTATGGAAATTTGAAACCGGTCTACCGGTTGAACGGTTTGGGCGAGGGGAAGTGGGCGCAGGGTAGGCAGTCTTGATCCCGGCAGGACGGTATGAAGCGGCTGTCGCTTAGCGAGGCCTTAGCGGTGACTCTCTTCATTCAGTACAATGGCTGCCTGCTCAAAAGTCTCAATAGTGGAGTAAACACGATTTCACAGGAAGTCTCTGCTCATGGGAAACCACTTCCATGTGCTTCATTGCAGCCACAATGAATCACCCCGTAATTTACCAACAGTCTTTCCTTTCACGACGCCACTGAGGCTTTGTTGTTCAGCACACTGCACTAATTAGGAACAGCATGTTGGGATGTGCATCTTAGTGCAGCACAGTACGCAAACAATAAGTCAATCTAAAACATGACTGAGGACAGAATATCACATTACATTGTGCAATCATAACCGAACAAAACTAAACGTCTCCGCTCAGTAGCCCGAGGCACCGCCATGTCTTTGTACCCCAAAATACAAAAACATCATTACTATTATTTATGAACGATCTCATTGTGGAAATACTTTGTGAAAGCACCAATAGTCAACCTAAAATATCGTTGCAATATCGATAACAAAGTGTACATCGATATCGAAGAAAATATCTTGGCATTTGATTGACATCCAGCTCTATTTGAAGTGTTCTGTTGATGTACACTGATGTCCCACAATGCAATGCACAAAGGCAACTTGTAAAACCAATTGGGGATGGTGGTTTGTCAGCTTGAGGAAGGTCTTTAAGGATAGTATGAAATGTTTGGGAGAATATAGTTGAGTACAAAGCGCTTTCTCTCTCTATGTGAGCTCGTCCTAAAGCTCGTCCTAAAGCTCGTCCTAAAGCTCGTCCTTAAGCTCGTCCTTAAGCTCGTCCTTAAGCTCGTCCGAAAGCTCGTCCGAAAGCTCGTCCTAAAGCTCGTCCTAAAGCTCGTCCTTAAGCTCGTCCTTAAGCTCGTCCTTAAGCTCGTCCTTAAGCTCGTCCTTAAGCTCGTCCTTAAGCTCTTCTTAAAGCTCTTCTTAAAGCTCGTCCTTAAGCTCGTCCTTAAGCTCGTCCGAAAGCTCGTCCTAAAGCTCGTCCTTAAGCTCGTCCTTAAGCTCGTCCTTAAGCTCGTCCTTAAGCTCGTCCGAAAGCTCGTCCGAAAGCTCGTCCTAAAGCTCGTCCGAAAGCTCGTCCTAAAGCTCGTCCTTAAGCTCGTCCTTAAGCTCGTCCTTAAGCTCGTCCTAAAGCTCGTCCTTAAGCTCGTCCTTAAGCTCGTCCTAAAGCTCGTCCTTAAGCTCTTCTTAAAGCTCGTCCTTAAGCTCGTCCTAAAGCTCGTCCTAAAGCTCGTCTTAAAGCTCGTCTTAAAGCTCGTCTTAAAGCTCGTCTTAAAGCTCGTCCTTAAGCTCTTCTTAAAGCTCTTCTTAAAGCTCGTCCTTAAGCTCGTCCTTAAGCTCGTCCTTAAGCTCGTCCTTAAGCTCGTCCTTAAGCTCTTCTTAAAGCTCTTCTTAAAGCTCTTCTTAAAGCTCTTCTTAAAGCTCGTCCTAAAGCTCGTCCTTAAGCTCGTCCTTAAGCTCGTCCTAAAGCTCGTCTTAAAGCTCGTCCTTAAGCTCTTCTTAAAGCTCTTCTTAAAGCTCGTCCTTAAAGCTCGTCCTTAAGCTCGTCCTTAAGCTCGTCCTAAAGCTCGTCCTAAAGCTCGTCCTAAAGCTCGTCCTAAAGCTCGTCCTAAAGCTCGTCCTAAAGCTCGTCCTAAAGCTCGTCTTAAAGCTCGTCCTAAAGCTCGTCTTAAAGCTCGTCTTAAAGCTCGTCTTAAAGCTCGTCTTAAAGCTCGTCTTAAAGCTCGTCTTAAAGCTCGTCCTAAAGCTCGTCTTAAAGCTCGTCTTAAAGCTCGTCTTAAAGCTCGTCTTAAAGCTCGTCCTAAAGCTCGTCCTAAAGCTCGTCCTAAAGCTCGTCTTAAAGCTCGTCTTAAAGCTCGTCTTAAAGCTCGTCCTAAAGCTCGTCCTAAAGCTCGTCCTAAAGCTCGTCCTAAAGCTCCAGAGCCGCTGTGAAGAGAGACGAGGAGCATGTGCATCTGAAAGTAGCTTCTCCACTCTGCACACTGACTTTAACTCCGTGTCTCCGTTTCCTCACAGCCAGCCTATCCTGCTCAACCCGCCGGCACGAGGCACCCCGCGCCGCTGCCGCCCACGTGGCCGGCGCCGGCCACCGAGGCCGCCTCGGCTCTCCCGGATCTCCTCGGGGACGTCCCCTTCACGCTGGCTCCCCATGTCCTGGCCGTGCAGGCGGGGCTCCCCCTCCTCCCAGACGTGCTGCTGTCCCGGGACGTGAACTACAACCTGGCTAGCTTCCAGTACGACTTCACTTTAGAGAACTCCGTGCTTCACAGCGCCTAGTCTGCCAGAGTCCTGACGTCAGCGCTCTGGGGAACTCTGTACTCGGTTGGGTATTTGGGAGGTTTCCGGCCCATGCCGCACACTGAACAAGGGAATGTGATTCTGTAGCATTAGGAACAAGTAGACGCTTACATTGGACATAAAATAGGTCGTGGAACTGCAAGGCATACCATTTCTGTTATTAACTCGTATCCATTTTCATTGAAATTAAAAGACGATACATTGGAAAGGAAGCGGCGTCGCTTCACTGGCTGTGCAGCTGATGACGGGGAAAACTTTAAAAGACCTGAGTGGACGTGTGGTGTGCTTGTTCCTTGTTGCGTGGCTCTCTGTTCGGCCTGCCGGTTACTTCCGTGTCCGATATGAGCCGGGTATGAAGGGTTAGACGTCCTAGTCGAGTTCCACTACAGATACAGTGCAGCGTGTCATAACGATGCCGTCTGATACATGCGCTTTATCTTTGGGTTTTTAGCAATTACGATAACCTTCGCACTCATCAAGGAATTTTATGAGATCTGGGAACATTGCGCCAAAATAGATCAAAGGGGTAAAGCCAAAAATTGCAAAACGTGCACGTAAGTACGGTAAGTACTGAAGGTCCCAGTTAAACCAAGACGCCGCTCAATGAACCGTGGAGGAGGTTTGACAAAGTTATAATGTTACCGCTCTCCTCTGTTGGCCTAACCTGGTGACCCATCTGATCATGCGAGTGGTCGAACCCCGAACATGTTTTAGGGCTCAGGCTTGGGTTCATTTTGCTTATTTTCAAATCAGTTACATTCAACGTGTTTCTCTAACTGTGCCGGTCTCCTGGGTCTGCGTGGGTCTTTATTTGCAAGCGTAAGTCGAGCTCCAGGTCTCGGTCGTCGGGTCTTGAAGACCCGGGTACGAGCCGGGTTCAGGGCTCAGTTTTACGTCTACGGACTGACCCGTCACACTTTGTAGTGCCGCCTCCGTTTTTCCAGATCTCATCAAATACCTTTGAGAGTACAGTCCGTTTATTAGAGATATGAATGGTGGCCAGAACCACAAACACTTCTGTAAAATGGAAATAGAGTAACACTACTTTGACTAACTCCAGCTCTTGTGTAAGATTTTGATATGCTTAATTTTGCTCCCTGGATTTGGCCTTCCTTCTGATCCAGCATAATCTTCTGCCAGCTTTTTGTTTATTGTATTATTCATTCTGTCTGCTTTTTCCATCAGTCTTTGCGTTCTTGTGTTCACGGCACACATTTTGCAGTAGAATGCAGTAAAAAAGTATACATCCTACTAGCTAAGCCCAGAGTTTCTACATGTTTTACTTGTACTGAAATAGTTTCAAGCCATGCCAGCATGTACTGTACTCTGTCTATACCTAAGAGATGAAGCCATGATTACTGTTTACATCCAAACAATGAATGGGGTCAACAGCATATGAGGACTATCTGAACGGATGCTGAAGAGTGTTGTGGTCCTCCTCAGTGATCCGGGTCATACTCCCCCCTCTGCTGCTCTGAGTTTCTAACAGAAGAAAAAAGGCTTTTATTGTGAAACATCTGCTCACTGACAGTTGCAAAACATCAATTGGAAAAAAACTGAGTGGAGGAGATAAAAAATGAGTGGATGAAACTAGTATTTATGTTGAAACTCAGCAGCAGAGTGTTACAGTGAGGGGAATTGCAGTTCCAACATGTTTTCCCGCCAGGCTTTGTTGGCCTTTGTTCTTGCTGGTTATTATTTTAGTCTCAGCCGTTATCTGAATTTTTTAACTGAGAAGGCTTTATTGCGGGTAGACACTGGCATGGACACTATATGGGAGTTGGTGACTAGATTGATGTGTGTGTCCTGATTTGAATCATCTAGTTGGCTCGATTACCAGGGTGGTTTTGGTTTGAGTTATTTAGCTTAATATTAGCTCTTGAAATGAATGAATAATTTCTGCTGAGAAGAGGAAATGCATTTGCATAGTTCTGATTGTACCCAGGAATTTACCAAATACTGTATTTGTACCTCTTGATTGTTTGTACATAGTCAAATTTGGTCTCATCTAACCTGTTGTGCCTTTTTAATATACCGTCTTTTAGAAGTAAGCACTCAGCCACCTGTTAACTCACTAAGGTCGTCCTCCAAACCATGTTGTTATTAAAGTGCACATCTGTTGGCATTTACAAATAAAGTTTAAGAGCATTGTCGTGTGTGTGTGTGTGTGTATATATTTATATAGATACTTTATACATACTTAAAAAAAAAGCAGTTTGGGGTTATGTGTCTTGTCCAAGGTCACATCGTCCTGGACTGGAGGACCCGGGGATCTAACCACCGATCCTCTAAACCAGCTTCCTTGATTTGAGACTTGACTTGTTTGCACACTGCTTGTTCTTGATACAGGATTAGATCTGGGACTTATTTTCTATAAGTTAAGACTTTTTGGCCTTGCCTTGGGACTTGTTGGTCTGGATGCAGGACAAGTTGACCTTATGACGTCATGGCAGTGGTCACCAACCAAGAGCAGACCCTGAAACCACTCCTTAAACCTGAGGCTCACGTATATTGGGTAGAGCCTCCATTCGTCCAATGAACAACCGATTGACAGATCCAGGAAGTAGTCCTGCACCAATCAGAAAGTCCTCGTAATGACGTGGGCCCACCCATGGTCCGACCTCTTGGCTTAGTTGTGTCAATTGACAACTACCGTCTAATTAGGAGGAGTCCTGAGTTGTACCGCGGTAATAACACAGCTTTACGCGTCACGTGTGTTTGTTGTGTTGACTTTGTACCGTTACTCCTCGTCGCTAACAGCGCAGACAAGTGGAGACTGTTTTGAACTGGACAACATGAATTAACTTCATAAACTTAAGCAGCTAGCGGGCAAAGTCCGTCAAATGGGTCTCGTGCTGGAAAGCATTCCCTAAAGTTAGTTTTCGAGCTGTTTACCAAGACGTACCGGTCATGTCAGCGTCTCCAGCGGCATCCAGCTCGTCCCAGCAGCGGGTTGAGCCTCGCAGCGGCTCCCCGTGTAGCAGCAGCGCCACCGCGGCCCGGCTGCAGCCGCCTATCCGCGCCACGGTGCCGTACCAGCTCTTCCGTGGAAGTCCGCACAGCCCAACCCGCCCCGCTTCCTGCTCCTCGTCAGTCGCCGCCGGGAGCCACGCAGGACCGACCACGTCCCGTTGCTCCAGTCCCGCCAACCCGGGTGGAAGCGGCTCGGACGGCAGGCTGGTCCCCAGGAGCTCACCAGACTCTTCCCAGGAGCCTGTTTCCAAAGGTAGTGCGTTTAAGTCCATCTTGTATGCAGCCGTCATGGTGCAGGTAGCCGGGTGCTAACTCCTCCGTCACGCCAAACTAGCTTTGAAAAACAGGACTTTCGGAGGTTTCGGCGATTATTCAACGTGACCCTTGCAGTTACAAACGAGAACCAAGACTGGTTTAAAACGAATACACGCCACTCTTGTGTTCGGCCTATGCTGAGTGTACTATCTAACATTACATTTAAATTAAATCTCATCTTTAACCATTCGCCATTAGGCGCCACGTTGTGTTTTGGTGAGAGAAGTTAGTGGAAGTGATCGGCGAAGCAGCTGGAAAATATTAAAAACATGCTCAAATGAGCGCACTCTTGTAAATTAAATACACACCGAATTGTAAAGCGGAAAGTCGTTATTCAGACGGAGACTATGCCACTTTTATTTGACTGATATCACTTTCCTAATTAGCCCGACCACCCATAAAATGTCATGTTTTCCTGAGCGAGCGGCTCTCCGTTACTACGACGTTACTACCGTTACCGGGGCGAGATGCTAGGCTACATGGGTTAGCTTGCTAATTGGGTCATAATACATTGGGGAAGGATGCACCCGAAAAACATAACCAACATGTTCACAGTAGCTCCCTTGACCTCCTACTGCTATCATAATATCGGTCATATTTTGAGCACAGCGCAGGCTGTTTATGGTGCAAGTTGTTATCTCTCCTGTTTTGATCACTTCTGGTTCCAACGGCATGCATCAATGTAGTCGTTATTGCATTACATTGGCATTCACCTCGCCACGACGAGGTAAATACGTCAGGATATGGATGCCAGTGCTGGTGATGATGATGCAAACGGGAAACAATGTCGTCAGCTGGTAGCTCTATGGCAACATTGGGGCCTAGCAGTGTGTGAGACAAACAGAGCCCTCAGGGCAAAGCAGGCCGGCCTCTGCAACTACATGCATGTACAAATACTTTGAGGCGAACATGACCAAACGAGAACATATGGCTGTCTACAAAGAGGAATGCAATGTTGTTGCATATGCACCCAATTATCCAATCCAGCCAACATGTAGCATTTGTCATCATCTTCTCCACCTTCGCCACACACGCTTGTGACGAGCCGTTAGCTCCAGTGGGATAGATCTGCTCTGGATTGAGATCTTACGTGGTATTATTAAATGTGCTTGACTTTGCATCTTGCAACGCTCTGGTCATAGCCAGTAGCAGTGATGTGTTTATCTGATGGGGAGAAAGGTGGGGCATGACTTTAAGCCAAGGTGGCACTGAGCATGGCGTTCTGGATGCCAACAACCAGTAAACACATACAGGCATGGCTTACGCTGCCAGTGCCATCACCGTGGGACATATCACACAGAGAGATGAGCTAACAGCATTTCCTCATTTCATGCTCCCGGACATGTGAGTCTATCCTTGTGGTCATTAGTCACTTTGGGTATTTTAAACTGCTCAATACAAAATGTTTAGTTGCAATAAAGAATATATTCATTCATGTGGGAAAATGCTGACTCGCATAAATAAACTCTGACAGACACGTGTCAAGCTGCTCTGTCATGTTGCGCACACGCCTTCCGTTGCGTCTCCAGCTCTGACGCCAGAGCTCACTCTCGATTGGGCGATCTCCGTTGCCACATCCATGATCTCTCTCCTGTTTAGCGTTGTAGCGCATAATGCTTGTTGGTGTATTATACAGTGGTAATTAAGGAAGTCAAGCGGCCGACCATTGCGGACGCACCGCACGTGGTGATTCACATTCATTTGTACACCGGGACCTGGGTTTTGTCGATAAAGTTTTTGAAAGACTGAAAAAAAAAAAAAAAAAAAAATGCATGGGATGCGATCTACCTGCACTACCTTTGCGATCGACTGGTCGACGTATTGGGCACCCCTGGGCTAGATCTATGACAGAACTTTGTGCTCAATTTTGCGCTCTAGTAGACAATACAATCAGGAACATGTTGCAGGTAAGTATATAAATGGCGATGACCACAAAGCACGGGACAACAGGACGGGTTACGCGCTTCTCAACGGGTCGCCTCAGTTGAGAGTCGTGCTGGGAGCGCAGGGTCATGTCCCTCCTCACAGAGAGAAGGGCCGCAGTGTGCATTTTTTTTACTAAAACAGGAAGCGAAAATAGGGCACAAAATGTATGCTTAATCTAAAATGTCATAATTTACAATGAATATGTAGAATATGTCAAGTTTTCATTAATTAACACCCTTTCAGCTAGAGGAGCCAATCAGTGAAGGTTCGTTGGGTTAATTAATGGCACCGTTGCCCCTTGGAACCCCTGATGGACATTTTTCCCAATGTTTTTCAGATTTTATAGACTAAATGATTAATTTAGAAAATAATCTGCAAATCATTAGACCTATTTCTAATGTACAAAAGTTGAACTGGATGTGAAAGAGTTTTGTTATTTAATTTGCTTTTGCGAGTACATCTGTTATTGCTGCTTATTGCTATTTCTGCTGTTCTAAAATGCTGGTATGACCAGAGCTTTTCTTGGCTAATGCTAATGCATTTCACTGTCATGATATTGTAATACAGAGCCAGACTGTAAACTTTCCACCGCCATTCATTGTGTTGGCGTGAGAGAACCAGAGCACGGCAGCGTAATATTGTATGTGACACATTACATATTGTAATAGTGACACATTCTGTACATGGAAACGAGATGCCAAACCTGTGAAACGGTCCTTTAAATAGGAATAAACCCCTCTGAATAATGTATGAGACCCTGGTGGGTTTGTTGTGTCTCTGCGGTCTGAGATGGTCGGATGACCTCGTTAACCCATAAAGGTTTTCAGCAGCAACCAAATGTGGGAATGAACTCCCAGAGTCCAGGCGGAAAGGTTGTTCTGTAATCTGCACAGAAAATCAATTTCACAGGAAATCCAGACGTATTACTAAAACCCCAAAGCTCTATTGAAATGTCACTGAAAGTAGCTAAAAACCCAATCTGACTCTAGAAACATGTATGGCTGCATTGGGAACATGTGTTGGTTCAGCTCCCCTCTGTGCTGAGCTTTTACACCTCTGGAGCTCAGCGGGCGATGCCGGATGCAATGAGAGGTCCCATTCACAATGCATGTAAAGTAGTAGTCGGATCAGCACGGTTTACGTTTCTTTCCTCACACACTAAGATGTCAGACATCGTCCACGGTGATAAACAAAACATTCATTTTGGACCCATCAAAAAAATGGAATTCAGGATTTTTCCAAAAGCTCTGTGGACGTATTCATTTACATGATAATGTAATCAATTACAAGTTTCATTTTGCTCTCAAAGTGCACCAAATTGATGCATTTCAATTGAAAATAAAGTCGACAACATTTAGGGTACGTTTTTCTGTATTCTTTCGTATCGCAAAAACTATCATGCAGCCCTATCAGAAACTTGTAATTACAATAACTATAACATGAGTGTGACACCCAGCTACCAATGTCCTAAAAGCACCACCCAAAGCATGAGGGATGCTGACATTTGCGAACACAACGGTGATAACATACTCTGGTGGCTGGGGGCGTGGTTAGGCTCAGCTGCAGAGGGGGAGGGGAGGAGCGGCTCAGGGAACAGGTGCCGGGGATGAGGCCTAAGTGGCCTCAGCTGAAACTGATGAGGGGTTTGTGTCTTTGGCCCTATATGAAGCTCAGTAGGGATGGAGCGGAGGGAGAGGAGAGAGCAGAGGCACAGTCTGCAGCACATGCGCGTGACAATAAAAGCAGTTACCAACGTGATCTCAAGTGTGCTCGCGTCATTGGAGCTGGGGGGAACCCGGGGAAGTAGCAGGAGCTTGTTACACATAGATATTATTATTATTATTATTATATTATAAAGATTAGTATTATTTACCTTTGTCCAAAACATTCCAAATGAACAGAGCCTGAACGCATCATAATGTAACTGAATGGAACCTCCGTACTTCGGCCGTTAGCTCTGGTGCTTTGGAGCTTTGAGATCCGGTGAAATAAGAACAATTAAGTTTAGTTTATTGAAAGTTTATCTCTAGTTATATTACATTACATTTCCTTTATGCCAAACATATGTGAATTTATGTTTTCATCAAAAACAGACTTTTTACACTAACGTACTTTTATATTGATTGGTTGTTAATGATATTATATTTGACATTTTTATTTTTAATTATGTCTTTTGTACTTTTGCACTGTTTATTGTTAAATTCCTTGTATATTCAAACACACTTGGCAATAAACCCTGTCTGATTTCAAAAGCGGTTTTGAATGTTTGATGATCAAATGAGGCTGAGGGTGACTAGCTAGCCACGCCGGTCATATTAAACAGCACTAACAGAGCTAACTGGAAAGAGATGGGATGGGATTTTTTGGGGGATATTTCATTCAAGGGAAACTTTGCAGATGTTCTTTGTCTGCTGTTTGGTGCAGCTGTTTGGTGCAGCTGTTGTACAGGCGGTTTATTTATTGGTACAGGGAGATGTTTACCAGTCAGGGCCTCAGCTTAAGATGCTAATTCTCAGTCACTAGTGGTGCTCCTATTACATAGAGCTAATGTTGCTCTGTCTCTTATCTTGTCTCTTGTCTTTTTGTCTGTGCAGTCGAAAGGAAAAAATCCCAGCCGGTGCGGAGCTCGGGGACCATTGGGCGAACCTCCTCCCTTGGCACTATTACTGGACCCTACCTCACTGGACAGTGGCCTCGTGACCCCCATGTGCACTACCCATCTTGTATGAAAGATAAATCCACACAGGTGAGACACAAACCCCACATCTGTCTTCCCTTCATGTGCTAGATCCTGTCCCCTCCAGAGATAAAGGGAAAGAGAAGGCAGAGGTATTTATTTATTACGCTTCTGAATGGGGCAGTTGATGCAGTATTTACACTCATAATACAATAATAACACCAGCTTGTTAATGATTGTAAAAGCTGTCCATTTCTGATACTGATGAGGTGAGATTTTGTATATATATCGTCTGCATAGAGACTGATCTTATTATGTGTGTTGGGTTTTTGGATTCCTTTTATGGAGATGTTCTGACTAGCACGAGCACAGTTCAGACGGTGGGTGGTACTGCAGCACAGTAGACAACAAGAAATTTCAATACCCCCTAGCTTAAAAGCTAAAGTACGGAAGCCTCAGCTTTCCGCTGCAGAAAGAATGAATGCACTCACTAATATGAGTTCTATTTTAAATTGATTTCAACAGGAACATGCGAACAACACCACCCTAAATGTCTCCCGGAGGCTGTGGCATAAGGGTGTGCCATCAGAGTAGGGCTGCACAATTAATCAAATTTTAATCGTATTACGATTTTGGCTGCCACAATTAAATGAGCATGTTCGTCAGCGATATTGAAGTTCAAAATGCGTGCTCTGCTCCATATCAGATCAAGCGCTTCCTCAACTAGGAGTCAGCCAACCACGAGGGGGAACGAGATGGGAGGTGTCATGCGCACGCACCCTAAGGTGTTATGGGCGCACCCTGCAGCGGCAGCCTCAAAAAAAGTTCTGTCTGCTCTCGACTCCGGTATTAGTAGAAGAGTAGAGAGACAGAGAGCAGAACAGAGAGCAGACGGTCACAGTGTCATGTGAAAGGTAACTCAAATGTCAGGAGCAGAAGGCGAGCCGTTCTCTGGAAGTTTTTTGGATTTAGGGCAAGTGATGTTAACCAAGAACAAATCATGTGCAGAGACTGCGTTAGAGTTGTGTCTGCGCCGCATAGCAACACAACTAACTTGTTCAACCACCTGAAAAATCACCACAAACCACAGTATAACGAATGCATTAAGGCTAAAGCTAACGTGACCTCACTGAATCTCAATGCATTAAGGCTAAAGCTAACGTTACCTCACTGAATCTCAATGCATTAAGGCTAAAGCTAACGTGACCTCACTGAATCTCAATGCATTAAGGCTAAAGCTAACGTTACCTCACTGAATCTCAATGCATTAAGGCTAAAGCTAACGTTACCTCACTGAATCTCAATGCATTAAGGCTAAAGCTAACGTTACTGTAGCACCCTAGGTCCAGGTACCGTGAAGGTAACACCCATACACGACAATGTCAAAGTTCTTTCTGCAGCTCTCGTTTTTATTTGAGGCAAGCATGTGTCACCAGTGGCAGCTGGGTTGACAAGGGAGTGAACGCTCACAGCTGCGTGACCGCAATATCAACTCACAAACAACAGATAAACAAATAAACAAATAGCCACATAAACAAATAAATAAACAAATAAAGAAACAAAACAATAAAGAAACAAAAGACCAAGGCAGCGGTCCCCACGCTGTAAAAGAAATAAAATGAAAACATAATTACAAACCCGGAACCGCCAACCCGGAAACGACCCCCCCCCAACGGACGGTCCCGGAACCCAGCACACAAACACATACCACTGACGGAGAGGAACACGGGCAGAGATCTGGCTAGCGCCGCTGCGCGGATCAGTCCTCCCTACGCCGCGCGAGCACGCTACTCCAGCACGAGCACCCTACGCCAGCACGGATCAGTCCTCCCTACGCCAGCGGAGACCCGGGGGGAAATAACCGTTCCCCAGCGGGGGCACCCCTATAACCGGTCCGGCCGGAACCCACTCACCCGCTCATCAGTTCCACCTGGCCACATTCACCCCCTCCTCAATCACTCAGTGTCCCACTGACGCCTTGTGCTCCCCTTAGCCCTCGCCCCAACCCTGTTTCCCCACCTCCCTGCACGCTGCCGTAATTATGCCACTCCCCCCGGAGCCACCCGCGTCTCCCTTGGCTGGCCTACCGCAGACCTTGGCAGTCGGTGTGGGTTAGAATGCACCCCAGCAGTAGCACGCTTGGACCTCCGAAGTGGAGGCGACGCCACCGCCACAGGTGACGGCAGTGGAGCCGGTAACATTTCACCTGCACTTACTCCCTCCTCGCCCACCGGGAGGGTAGCACCCCCCGACGGACGGGGAGGAGACAGCTCTAGCAAGCCCACTTCCCCCGCCCCCTCCCGAACGGTGCCCCGTGCCCCCGGTCCATCGATGACGGCAAGCAACGAGTCATCCGAATCAGACTCCGCATCAGTGAATGAGCACGTAGCCCCCCCAGGACTCCCCGGTTCCTGCCCCTCTAGTTGGACGCTTGGACCACAAATACGCAGCTCATTTCTGTGCAGATTGCGCTGGGGTTTCGAGAAATCAATCGGAACTACCGAATACACCGGCAGATCACCACCCAACTGAGCCACGACCCGGTTGGGAGTGGGAAGCCACAGGTCCTGGATCTTATGCCTACCAGGAAACTGCCGGTTCCTCACATACACCAATTGGCCCGGCTGTAAAGGATGGCCACCTACCGGCGGCCCGGCATATTTTTTCCGCGCCTCTGCGGCCTGCTCCATGTTCTTTCGGGCCTGGGCATAGGCCCCCCCCAACCTCCTCTGATGTTCCTCAACCCACTCATGCACATTACCCCCAAAATCCTCTCTATCCTGTCCCAGCCAGACATCCAGCGGAATCACTGGGGCCCTCCCAAACAGTAGAAAATACGGCGAGTATCCAGTACTTTGATGCTCCGTGGTGTTATATGCGTACAGCAGCTCTGGCAGGTACTCAACCCACCTCCTTTTCTGCTCCGGGCGCAGAGTACGCAACAGATCATGCAGCGTCCTATTAAACCGCTCACACTGTCCGTTCCCCTGGGCATGATATGGGGTAGTTCGACTCTTCTTCATCCCATACAACCCACAGAGACCCTGGACAACCTCAGCCTCGAAGCACTTCCCCTGGTCCGAGTGCAACCTTGCAGGGACCCCATAGGGCTGAATCCAGTGTTTCACCAGGGTCTTAGCAACGGTGACTGCACGCTGGTCCCTGGTTGGCACCGCGACCGTAAATTTGGAGAACACGTCTGTAAAAACCAAGACATTCTCTCGTCCGTCTGACGACGGTTCGAGCACGGTGAAGTCCATTGCCACCACTTCCAGCGGCCGAAAAGCGAGCAAACTCCCCAACGCTGCCACCACCCTTGGCTGTGGCGCTTTAGAAACAATACACCTTTCACAAGTCTTGCAAAAAACCTCCACATCCTCAAACATTCCCGGCCAATAGCACCGACTCCGAACCAACTTGAAGGTTCTTTCCACCCCTTGGTGCCCATGGTCAGTGTGCATGCGAGCTAGCACCTCACGGTGTAACACCGCTGGCAACAAAAGCTGCTTAATCTGTCCTTCCCTCTGGTCACACAACGTCCGGTACAGCACACCCCCTAGTTCCACAATCCTTCCCCACTGTCTCAACAGTGCAACTGTTCTTTTACCTTCCTGCAACCTCTCGTCCCTAGAAGGCTTCACCCCCCTTCCCCAGTACACTCGAAAGGCCGATATTACAGTGTCTACCTGCTGCAAACTAGCCAAGGCAGCCATGTCGAACGAGGGAAAGCTAGACATGGAAGCTTGGTGGGGGCTGGCACTGGTCTGCTGACACACCGCCACCCCATGGGGTTTAGACAGCACACTCCGTGTGTCCTGAAAACTTTGCGCCACTCCTCCTTCCGCCTGCTCCGCATACTGCCTGGAGAGAGCATCCGCCCCTGCATTCTGACTACCAGGCCGATACACCAGCTGGAAGTCGAACCGCGCAAGTTCAGACACCCACCGCTGTTCTACAGCTCCCAGCTTGGCGGTTTTCAGATGGCTTAACGGGTTATTATCGGTGAACACTGTAAACTTGTTCCCAATCAGATAGTCCTTAAATTTATCCGTGACAGCCCACTTCAACCCCAACAGCTCCAGTTTCATGGCGCTATAATTCTCCATATTCCTCTCCGACGGCCGGAGGCCCCGACTGGCGTAGGCTACTGGCCGTCGCTGTCCCTCCCCCTCTTGTGACAAGACAGCCCCCAACCCTTGGTGGCTAGCGTCAATCTCCAGGAAAAAAGGCTTGCTGAAGTCTGCATAGCCCAACACAGGCGCGGAAACTAGCTTCCGTTTTAATGCTTCAAAAGCTTCCTCACAGGTTGCGTCCCACAACTGGCCCCACCCTTGGGCCGACGAGGGCTTCCGCCCCCCTTTGCCGGATAATCGCGTGGACAAAGCGTGGAGGGGGGCTGCCAATGTGGCAAAGTTTCTCACAAACCGCCTATAAAAACTTGCGAAGCCCAGGAACGACTTCATTTCCCCCACACTCTGCGGGCGCCGCCACTCTGCCACCGCCCGGATCTTCGCCGGATCAGTAGCCACTCCCGTAGCCGATATGACATGTCCCAGGTAAGCAACCTCCGACCGAAAGAAGGAGCATTTACTCAACTTGACCTTGAGATTGAACTGCCCCAACCGGGACAACACCAAGTCCAGGCGCTCAAGGTGCTGTTCAATGGTGGATGAAAACACCACAATGTCATCCAGATACAGGAGGAGTGACTGGAACCTCTGATCCCCCAAAATTCGTTCCATCAACCGCTGAAAGGTACCTGGCGCATTACAGAGCCCAAACGGCATCCGTGTAAATTCATACAACCCGAAGGGAGTGCAGAATGCAGTCTTACTGCGATCTTTCTCAGCCACTCCCACCTGATGGTAACCACTTGCCAGGTCCAGGGTGGTAAACCACCTTGAACCGCTCAACGCATCCAAGGACTCCTCAATACGGGGAAGCGGGAAAGCATCTCGGCGTGTTCTCGCATTAAGCTGCCGGTAATCCACACAGAGCCTCAATGACCCATCCTTCTTCCTCACTATCACCAAGGGGAAGGAGTAGGGACTACTACTTTCCCGGATAATGCCCTGCTGCAATAGCTGTGATATATGCCTTTTCACTTCCTCATACTGACTAGGGGGTATACGCCGGTAGCGCTGCCTAACCGGGGCTCCGTCTAGGACCGGAATCTCATGTTCTATCACGTCTGTAAATCCCAAATCCCTATCTGACTTTGCAAAGACCCCGGAATGCTTACTCAGAAGCTGCCTCACTTTCCATACCTGTTCTTCGGTCAGCCCTGGAAATTCCTGTGCGGCTACCTCTGGGGGCAGCTGCTGCTGCTGCTCTGCAACCCCCCCCACCTGTTCGCACAACAGGACTTGCTCTTCCTGCGGCCCGACCCGTTCAAACTCTACCCGGGAAGTACCCCCCGACACCACTTCCACTACGTGGATGGAGCCTAGGCAGGTCTGAGACTCAACGGTCACATCCGCGTGCCCTACATTCACCACGGGTACTGCAACCTGTCCATTATCCACTGGCACTACTGCATTGGAAACAAGTAACTCCCCCGGGAGGCTCCCCTCCCCTGCCCCCAATGACTCCACACACACGAAGGAGCCCGGCAACACCCGTCCAGCGGGAACTGACGCAGGTACGAAACACATGGATCCCGCCGGAACACGGAAAGGTATGGTGGAATAGGTGAAGCATATAGGTGAAACAGTCTGCTCCCGCTGGCAAACCGAGAACGCCAAACCCCAAACTGCATCCGAAGCAGATGCGGAACCCTGCTCAGCATTCGATACCGACGGCCCCATCTCGTAAAACTGCTTGATTACATTCATCCCCAATATGCACGGAACCGCTACTTTCCGCTGTAAGGTCACGGTATCCGTAGGGTCCCGAACGACCAGAATCCCCCTCCCTTTCGCCTTTTTTCCCAATGCACACACATCCCTCTCAAAATACCCCAGGTAAGGAATGCCCAACCCATTGGCCGCCGACAGGGAAAGCCACTCACAGTTTTCCAGAGTCGGCCTAAAGTGCTGCTCAAAAAATGTCTCTGTGACGGTTGACACGTTAGACCCTGTGTCTAGGAGACATCTGACCTTCACATCGCCCAATAAAACGTCCACAGTTGGACATTGGCCGACCAAACATTCATACTCTTTTTCTGGAACCATAAAGTGTGAGCCCGACTGAACCTCGCCCGTAGTTGGACTCATTACCACAGGGGGGGAGAGTTTCCCTGCTGCTCAGCGACCTGGAACCTGTCCTGGGAGACCCCCTGACGACCCCCCAGAGCTGTCCCCCTGCTTGGAGCCCCGACTCGACACTGTCGCGCCAGGTGGCCCGCAACCCGACATCTAAAGCATATAGGCTGACCTTCAGCGTCAAACCTGGGTAGTTCCCCCCGACCCCCCGCTCGGCCAATTCCTAGACCGGACAGCTCAGACACTTTTCGCGCCAGATCAAAAATCTGAGACTGCTGTTGCTTCAGCGTGCTCTCAATCTGGACCTGCTGTCGCTTTAATGTTTGCAGGATTTCCACCATCAATGGGTCAGGCTCGGGGAGAGCAGCAACAACTGCATTGGATTCTACAGAGCCCGTTCCCATCTCACATGAGCTTGCCCCCCTTCGACTCTGACCACCCGCTGGCTCCCCATCTTCCCACCTCAACGCCTCATCGCGCAACTCAAAGAAATTGATCTTAGTCTTTTGCCGAATCACCTTCCTTAACTCCCTACGAAGCGCTAGATCCCGAACATTCTCTGCGAATTGATCCCGTAAAGCAAAATCGCTACACCAGGCCTGCTTGATGTCACAGTGACTAATATCCTCCATAACAGCCATCAGGCCGTGTGAATATTCCCTAACGGATTCCCCTTCTCGCTGCCTCCGATCGAAAAATAGCTTTTGCAATCTGGTCAATGACGCAGGCTGCCCATATACCTCCTTCAGGATCTCCAGAATGCGCCTAGGGTCTTTCCTCTCGCTCTGTGACCGATATCGGATCTCTTGTCTGGCTTCCCCACCCAAATGGTCATAAATGTACATCGCCTTCTCGGTATCCTCAAACTGACGGTAACCCAGAACTGCATCCATCTCATCCAACCACTCATAAAACTCAGCACAGGACCCCCCATTGAAACCCGGACACTTTTTTTCTTTTGGCACATAAATGACACGCTCCCTGGCTCTGGTATCAGCAGCCTCACCCCCCACTTCCCTCAGGGAATCATTAATGTCCTTTAAGGCCTGCATAGCTGCCTTGTCCTGCACCGCCCTGTCCTTCAGGGCCTGTAGCTCCGCTCGCAGGTCGTCGTCCATCTTGGCCGGTCACACAGTCTACTCCAGCTGACGATCCCGCTCTTCTGGCCGAGTAGAATTTGTGAGATCCACTGCCTTGGTCTAAAACCTATTGCCTTATCACCAGCCCCGCTTCTCCACCCCCAACTGCCACTGCCCAACGGGACCCTACTCACAGTGCCAAACTGTAGCACCCTAGGTCCAGGTACCGTGAAGGTAACACCCATACACGACAATGTCAAAGTTCTTTCTGCAGCTCTCGTTTTTATTTGAGGCAAGCATGTGTCACCAGTGGCAGCTGGGTTGACAAGGGAGTGAACGCTCACAGCTGCGTGACCGCAATATCAACTCACAAACAACAGATAAACAAATAAACAAATAGCCACATAAACAAATAAATAAACAAATAAAGAAACAAAACAATAAAGAAACAAAAGACCAAGGCAGCGGTCCCCACGCTGTAAAAGAAATAAAATGAAAACATAATTACAAACCCGGAACCGCCAACCCGGAAACGACCCCCCCCCAACGGACGGTCCCGGAACCCAGCACACAAACACATACCACTGACGGAGAGGAACACGGGCAGAGATCTGGCTAGCGCCGCTGCGCGGATCAGTCCTCCCTACGCCGCGCGAGCACGCTACTCCAGCACGAGCACCCTACGCCAGCACGGATCAGTCCTCCCTACGCCAGCGGAGACCCGGGGGGAAATAACCGTTCCCCAGCGGGGGCACCCCTATAACCGGTCCGGCCGGAACCCACTCACCCGCTCATCAGTTCCACCTGGCCACATTACCTCACTGAATCTCAATGCATTAAGGCTAAAGCTAACGTTACCTCACTGAATCTCAATGCATTAAGGCTAAAGCTAACGTTACCTCACTGAATCTCAATGCATTAAGGCTAAAGCTAACGTTACCTCACTGAATCTCAATGCATTAAGGCTAAAGCTAACGTTACCTCACTGAATCTCAATGCATTAAGGCTAAAGCTAACGTTACCTCACTGAATCTCAATGCATTAAGGCTAAAGCTAACGTGACCTCACTGAATCTCAATGCATTAAGGCTAAAGCTAACGTTACCTCACTGAATCTCAATGCATTAAGGCTAAAGCTAACGTTACCTCACTGAATCTCAATGCATTAAGGCTAAAGCTAACGTTACCTCACTGAATCTCAATGCATTAAGGCTAAAGCTAACGTTACCTCACTGAATCTCAATGCATTAAGGCTAAAGCTAACGTTACCTCACTGAATCTCTGTCCATGTCCAACGTCAGCCCAGAAAACATAACAGCGACCCTGCATAGCGTGACAGCGTATCCATCCACCTCAAAGACACACTGACCTAACGGATGCAATCGTATTTCATTTGGCCAAAGACATGTGTCCAATAAATACTGTGAGCAATGAAGGTTCAGACACTAGACAAGAGATACGTGATCCCCTCGCGCAATTACTTCTCCAAACAGGCATTACCTGCACTGTATGAAACACGTCGGGGGAAATACAAAGGGATGACGAGTATTTTGCAACTACAACTGACCTGATGGCATATTTCTTTTTAGTTAGCCCTTTATTTATTTATATTTAGCTTCAGGTGAATAAGAACCGTATAAGTTTTATGTTGATGCAAAGACGTGTACATTAGCTGGAATGTAGCACAACATGGAAGTAAAAGCAGTGCTCTGTTGATTTAATGTTGGGTAAAAAGTGTTGATACTATTTTATTTATATTTCCTTCTACGAGATGCAGTGTGATAAGGACCAGTCTGATGCAAAGATTTGTATATTAGCCAGAATGTAGCACAACAATGGAAGCAGTGTTGTTCATTTAAATGTGAAAGCACAATAAAAAGATGTTGTCACTAAAATTAATGAATAATCGGGATCTCAATATTGATCAAAATAATCGTGATTATGATTTTGGCCATAATCGTGCAGCCTTACATCAGGGTGTGCCATCAGGGTGTGAATGGGTGAAAAACATGTAGCGTTAAAGCGCTTTGAGGGCTACAAGTCCTTTACCATCTGACTTCTTGACTTACATAAGACCTTTCTGAAGACTGGAGAGCTGCACCCCATGGGTGTGCCAGAAGCAGATGATCTTCATCATCCTCTTCAGTTTCAGTGAGGACTGCATGAGTCACCACCCCTATCAGTCTGTATAGGTCACATGTCTTCCAGCACTGGACTCTGTTTTTGAGGACAGTATGGATAGCAGGTTGCGTGACATTTACCACCTCCACATCTGTGGAGCTTCAAAAGCCGGATGACCTGTTTGCTTTGAGCTTCCAGTTTATTATGAACTATTGAAGTGATACAAAGACATGATTGTGAGAGTCGTCATGTGTGCTGCTGCTGTCTGACAGATGTTTGAGTATGCATGGTCTTCCCCTACGAAGGTTTGTTAGACTGCCACGTGGTACGGTAGCACGCGAGCTACGAGCTCCACAAAGACGTTTATGCCATAACTGCATCCAAGAAGTTGATGTTGTCATGGGGACGTTTTGAAGCCTTGAGTTCGGCGATTTCACCATCGCCATCTTGGATTACAGCCGTCTCCATGTTCTCTTTTTTGCAACCAATGAACAGAAGTGACCATATTTGGAATGTGGACGAGTGACGCCTCTGGTCACGGCAGCGAACTGTCAATCAAAGTAAGCCCGCCCCTAAAGCGTCCCCTGCTTTATGGTCTGTTTGACTCTAAATGACCATCATTTACTAAATGAACATCATGCTGTATTGAAGAAGACTTGAAACTAGAGATTGAGACATAAACTCATGTTTACAATGTTTACTGAGGGAATAAATCAAGAGAAGTAGAGTCATTTATATAGACTTCTATAGTCTATGAGATCATCATTTACATCACCCCTAGCTGCCAGTAGCTCCTCCCAGGATGCTGCTGCTTGGTCTTGGTCTTGACATTGCAGGAATCCAGCTGTTGTGCAAGGTAACTTGTGATCGGCCTTCACGGAGACCACCTACCAGGCTACTTAGAACCAATATCAGCTGAAGACGATTGGTGGCCGATCGTTCAGAGCACCCGTGACCTGATGGAAATGTGGCAATGTTAGCCAAAATAAAATAAAAGGCAAAACATTTATTTTGTAAATGTTTTGCCTTTTATTTAACGATAAACAAAACCGTTAACACCTCAAAATGTGAATCCAAAATCTCATTGTGTAAATAGAGCGCCGGACTAAAAGGAAAGCATCTCTTGTGATTCAGGTCATTTTGGGTAAAATAAATAAATAAATGAAAGATTATAAAAATATATTATATTAAATATTGTTGTGTTTTTTGAAAAGTAGCAAAGTACTTTTACTCAAGTACAGTTTTGAAGTACTGGTACTTGAGTATTTTATTTATGCTCCGTTATTCTTATGCTCTTCTACATTTCAGAGGCACATACATTTTATCGTAATACATTTATTTTACAGTTATAAGTATTATTAACTTTTAAGGTTAAGAATTTGCATCAAAAAAGTGAACCAAAAGAAATATATGCTCAAAGAAGAAAAATACAACATGGTTACATTATACTGAACATTTTAGTCCAAAAATAAATGAAACATTCTGAAAATAAAGAGCAGAAATCCAAATGTCAGCTCAGCCAGGGACCGTGTGAAGAGGCTCTCAGCTCTCCTCATCCGAGAAGACGTAACTGGCACACTCTCACACTGTGCCTCACTGAGGTGTGTGTGTGTGTGTGTGTGTGTGTGTGTGTGTGTGTGTGTGTGTGTGTGTGTGTGTGTGTGTGACATTGATAATCCATTGCTGGAATACTCAAAGGGTTTCATCTCAATGACAGACTTCAATGTATACAATTGAAATCCTATTTTAGAGGATTAATGGCACAAACCCCCCAAAAAAAACAACAACAACATCCAATTGTCATGAATGGGAAAAGAGTCTCAGACATCAGAATACACATGCCACTTTTATTTTATAATATATACTTGTTTTAAAGTACTGTTATCTGTTTGTTGTTGTTGTCAAATACACGATCCTGATCTTCTCAGACTCCTGGATGTTGGAGTGAGAAGACGAGGGAGAAGAGGGAGAAGAGGAGCACCCACCAGCGCTCTGCGTCCTGGGGCAGCACGGACCAGCTCAAAGAGGCACGACACTGACATGGACACACACACACACACACACACACCCCATACTGGTGTGGCCGTGCGTCACTGTGACGTCATGCCACAGTGTTAACGGGGAACTCAACTGGTTTATACTTCAAACTATTTTTCACTTTTTGCCTTTCTTCTCATTGAAAGTCTCCTAACGCGGTTACTGTCACTCGGGCTCTGCATGTGGAAGCCTTTAGGGTATGTTGAGGTACTTGTTTTCTTATCTCTCGGTGACATTGTTGATGATGACACGGGGGGAATTCTTTAAGAATGATCAGATCTCAAATTTTTCTTTGTGGCAGAGGTGATGAAACAGTAGAGACTTTCTTTAGGATAATCTCCTGTTTGGTATGTGTGTCTTTATGGCGCCGCCCACTATCAGCCCCTCTCAGCTCCACCCTGCCGATACCCGGCAGCAGCAGGGAGGTGGCAGATAACGCTATCTCACCCGCAACTATCCACTTCCCCTCTTTGCAATGGCCAAGACGCGCCGAAATGTGTGGTCAGCCCAAGTCCCAGCTGACAATAGGATGACAGCTCAGCCCGCACAGGCACGTCACTGAGCCGCAGGCGACTGTGGCTCAGTGGTGAGCAGGCAATCAGAGGATCGGCGGTTCGATCCCCGGCTCCGCTAGCCCATGTCGATGTGTCCTTGAGCAAGACACGTAACCCTAAATGTCTCCCGTAGCTGCGCCTACGGTGTATGAATGTTAGATAATCCTGATGTGGCTCCTTGCATGGTAGCTCCTCTCATCAGTGGGTGAATGATGTCATGTAGTGTTAAAGCGCTTTGAGTCGTCGGAAGACTAGAAAAGCGCTGTACAAGTACGGGTCCATTTACAGCGGCTGACACAGATTCCACAGATGTCCATAGACGAGCTACTGGGAGGAGAGTGCAGATGCTTCAAAGAACTCCAGAAACGTTAGCAGGGGTATTAGTATCATCATCAGTCTCATCGTGACAGTATGTCAGGTGTGTCAAAGAAAACCAGGTCTTGTTCTGCCAAACAATATTGAGCTGAGACTGTACACACTGCCGTTTAATGTCAGCTCTAGCAGCGTGTGTGTTATTCACTCTCCCTCTCCGCCTCCTGTTGCTGAAAACCTGAGCCGTGCAGAAACAGAGTGAAGGCCCATGAAGGCGGAGAGGGAAACAAGAACCTTTAGCACTGTGTGGCTGTTCAGTGGCCCACATAGGGATCGCATAACAGCCGTTTCAGACAGAGGCTGCATTGATTGAAGTAGTGCGTGTGTTGTGTTTCTACAGTAAGAGGGCCAGTGTCAGAGCTGTGTGAGGGGACATGTGGAGACATGTCCTGGAGGAGGCCTACTGGTGCACAGTGGAGGGCTGGGCATTCCTTCCTCTCTCTGCCAGACTCACACAGCAGCTAATACAGATACACCGTGTAACCAGGATAATACTACCAGCCGTCTACACATTAGCAACACTTGCAGTCACTCTTTTCATTTTATAGGGACGTAAAAAGATGCAGGTACATCCAGATACACCACTATCTTTACTGTTATAGGACTGAAACCTTTCGCTGATAGGTACTCACTCAGTCTGGGACGGCGAGTGTTACTTGAGAAAGTGAACCGTAACCAACTGGATGGCTGGTGAGTTAGCCGGCTAGCTTGGCCGTCTCCAGTTGGATCCAGCACTGGCCACCAGCTGTTGGGCGACTGTGGCTCAGTGGTGAGCAGGGTCGTCCTTCAATTAGAGGATCGGCGGTTAGATCCCCGGCTCCGCTAGTCCATGTCGATGTGTCCTGTAGCTGTGCCTACGGTGTATGAATGTTAGCTACTCCTGATTGGCAGCTGGAACCTTAGCCCCTCCCATCAGTGTGTGAATGGGTGAATGATGACAAGTAGTGTAAAAGCGCTTTGAGTGGTCGCTCTACAAGTACAGGTCCATTTTACCATTTTCTGTAACCGGTGAAGCACGAAAGCATGGTAGCTAGCTAACCAGCGAGCCACGATGTGAGAACCTAAAGCTGTATCCAGTGTAGGAAAGCACATGGCTATAGTCAAGTAAGTGGTAACTTTGCTTGGATCATTTTCTGTAATTAGTAAGCTAGCTAGCAGCCACCCTGGTTAGCTTTGATGCCCCACTGGCTACAGAAAGTACGTCAAAGAGATGGCTATCTTTCTACCTGGAGCAGCAGCTTCCACAGTTGATGAGACATTTTATTACAGAGCTATGTATGGACTATGGGATATGGTATACTAATAGATTAGATAATTAGATAATAATTACACCTTTCTGGTCCACGTCCCTGCTAAATGTTTCTGTCTCTGTCCTCCCCTGCTCTCCGGTTGGATTCCAGCAGATTGCGAAGCTCCGGCAGCAGCTCCAGCGCAGTAAACAAGGAGGACGCCACAGTAAAGACAAGGACCTGCAGTGCAGCAGCATCACCTCCACCAGCACCACCACCCACACCTCCACCGCCGGACACGCTCAGGTACGGCCATTCAAACGGTTCACTTTGAGGGAGTCTGCTTTGTGTGCGCTCATCTTACAAATGGGGGGAAAGTGAGGATTAGAAAAAAGAGTAAAAAGTAGAGGGCCGTCTGTTATGTATGTTAGCATGGCCGAATTGATTTAAGAGGCTGTAAATCAGGGGTGTCAAACATACGGCCCGCCAGGGGGTCCAGTCCGGCCCGCGGGATAATTGCAACAAAAAAAAGAAATAGCTGATTGGAACACTGACATTACTACAGATATTGCTCAACTGCAAGGGAATCTGCAGAGGAGAGCCCAGGCAGGTCAACTTTTATGTTTCTAGTTTATTGTAGAAAGACCTTAAAATAGGGTTTATCATCCAAAAACCTTCACTAATGATTTAAACATATATAAATATTGTCATTATGTATGCGTTATTATGCTGTGATTTTACTGGTCCGGCCCACTTGAGATCAAAAAGGGCAACACTAAAATGAGTTTGACACCCCTGCTGTAAATAATTTGACTTTAAGTCTTTCTTAATCATCTGTCATTGTTATAATCATCTGTTATAATTCAGTCAATAAATGGTTTCTTAGTGCTTCTCCTCTCATTTTCATTATCGCCCGACAACACTGTCAGCTGTAACCGCTGTACGAACGCAATGAGAGTGTGGCGCACCATGGACTGGATATAAGAAGTAGTGAAGTAGAGAAGCAATATACGGCTCTGGTAGAGACCTGTCAATCACCTTGTAGCCCCGCCCTAAAGCGTCCCCTGCTTTATGGTCTGTTTGACTCTAAATGACCATAATTTACTAAATGAACATCATGCTGTATTGAAGAAGACTTGAAACTAGAGATTGAGACATAAACTCATGTTTACAATGTTTACTGAGGGAATACATCAAGAGAAGTAGAGTCATTTATATAGACTTCTATACAACCAGAGGAGTCGCCCCCTGGTGGTCAGGAGAGAGAATGCAGCTTTAACACATGAAGCATAGACTTCTATACAACCAGAGGAGTCGCCCCCTGGTGGTCAGGAGAGAGAATGCAGCTTTAACACATGAAGCATAGACTTCTATACAACCAGAGGAGTCGCCCCCTGGTGGTCAGTAGAGAGAATGCAGCTTTAACACATGAAGCATAGACTTCTATACAACCAGAGGAGTCGCCCCCTGGTGGTCAGTAGAGAGAATGCAGCTTTAACACATGAAGCATAGACTTCTATACAACCAGAGGAGTCGCCCCCTGGTGGTCAGGAGAGAGAATGCAGCTTTAACACATGACGCATAGACTTCTATACAACCAGAGGAGTCGCCCCCTGGTGGTCAGGAGAGAGAATGCAGCTTTAACACATGAAGCATAGACTTCTATACAACCAGAGGAGTCGCCCCCTGGTGGTCAGGAGAGAGAATGCAGCTTTAACACATGAAGCATAGACTTCTATACATCAGACTTCAGACGCTCAATGTTTCTATGGTGGATCATTCTTGAGCTCTGATGCTTAAATTATCAGAATGATGCTGCTAGTTATTAAGATGTTAACATCATTCACATTCATCACTAAACTGGAATCTGATTTATTACATTTACATGTAACTTGGAACAATCAGCTCATGTGATGGAAAACTGGCCTGTGTGTAGTGGTGCAACTAACCACTTGAGTTGCCATAGTGACCAAATGTCCTATGAGCACACCTTTTAAACGGTCACTCAGACAGCTTGACTATTGGAAACCAACATGACCAGCTGGTCCCAGTGCTGGAGAACTGGTCTGAGTAGCACCATGATGGGAACAGCGGTCTGTGGACAGATGGGTGGGAGGTGATCGATGTACTCGGCACGTTCCCACTTCCTGTGCCGACAGGAAGTTAAATGACAAAATATGTACTTTAACTTGACACACACTGTCTCTACTCACAATGTCTCTGGGGCCTCAGCTAGAGCTGCAAGATTAACCATGAGGTAACTATTAAACTCATCGCCAACTATTTTGATCCTCAATTTAGTTTAGTTCATTTTAGTTTTTTAGGGGGGAAACAGTACAAATTCTATGTTTCTGAGTGTGAATATTTTCAGTTTTCTCTACTCAGCCACGACAGTAAAATATATTATTTTAGTAGTGGACAAGACATGAGAGGACGTCATCTGAGGACACCTCATTCCTCATCAACTGTGTGTGTGTGTGTGTGTGTGTGTGTGTGTGTGTGTGTGTGTGTGTGTGTGTGTGTGTGTGTGTGTGTGTGTGTGTGTGTGTTCTGCAGCAGTTTTCCATGTCGAAGTCGGCCCAGATGCCACTGTCCAGCATCACAGTGCCAAAGCCTTCCATCTCCAGGGTGCCCAGCAGCATGGAGGGCATCAACCACGAGCTGGAGAAGGTCTTCATCAAAGACAACGGAGAGAAGGAGGAGCTCACGGTGGGGATCTGCTTCCTGTTCACTTCATGCACCTGGACTCGGCTCTGATTACGGTCATGGAAAACCTGGAAAAGTCCTGGGATTTTAAAATGGTTATTTCCAGGCCTGGAAAAGTTCTTGAAAAAAATAAAATCCCAAAAGTTTAGTAAAAGTCATGTAAATGTGTTATATTCATGTGTTCATGACGTTCATTTACGCTGAGTTTGAAATAATGAATATGCTTTTAAAAGAAAGACGCTTAAAATATAAGCAGGCATACATACAGGCATCTATATAAATGTTTATTCTTTTAATCAAACTATTGTCTCATTCATTTGTGTCATTTAAGGTTTACTGTATGCTTTGTATTCTCATTGTTAGTTTAAATACTACATTTACTCACTTTTTACTGTTTACACCCAGATTTCACTAAATGTTTAGTCATGGACATTTGGTTTAAAGTCCTGGAGATCCATTGGTCAGAATGTGTGAACTCTCTGATTGGTATTCTGCCCCCCCTCCCCCCCCCCTCCTCTCTCGTTGGGCTCTGCAGTCCCTGGAGGTTCCTGACGGGCGGCGGGCCCCCTTCCCCCCCCAGCAGCGCAGCAGCAGCACTCGCAGCGTGGACACCCAGACCCCCTCGGCCCCCGGCCGGTCCAGCAGCTGCTCCAGCCTGTCGCCCTGCCCCTCGCCCGCCTGCCCGCCCGGGTCACATGACGGCAGCCCTTACTCCACGGAGGACCTGCAGTACGACCGGGACAAAGGTAACGAGCGATACGCGCCGCTTACGGAAAGGTGAGCGTCGACAGAAATCAAGGGCGGACTGAGTCGGCATGTCTGGACGGGGATAACAGATTCTCATGGAAAGTTTGATCATATTGCTTCATTTGAGTCTCTGCTGAAGTTACGGCTTGTATTTGTATAGGTGGTAACAAAGGTTACATACTAAATGCATATATGGAAATAGGATTAACTATTATATTCACCAGAAGTATGAAACGTGTTACCTGTGTCCGTTATAAAATAAAGTGAAGAAAGTACCACTAAATTACAAGGAAAATATCTATTTTTCTTTGGCATGGAAAGGCAGATTATTTCTTAAAAATGCAGATATATTCGACTTCAGGGCATCGCTGACTACATACATTTTTACTCTTCAATCAAAAAATTCTATAAATCGTAATTTTTTTAAACTACAAATACATAGTGAGGGTATGGAACCAGAAGATAAGCCCTACTGTTTACTATGTTATGTCCAGCCTCAAGACCCAAACGCACTGAAAGCACACCTGTTGGTTTAAATGTCAACTTTTATTTTTGATTTTTGAGCATTAAATGAGAACCAAGCAACCAAAGCGGTTTTCTTTTCTGCAGCTAGAATACCTGTTGGATAGTTTGAGGGAATACAAATATTGTTTATGAGGTAGGAGGAGCCTCACTCTGAGTGTTTCTGATACATCTCATATCTAAACCTCCATCAATATCGCATCAATAACTCCCTATTATCCACCAGGACCTTCATTATTTAGATCAAGTTAAAAGATTAAGGACTATCTGTAATAAGAAATTGCGACCTTTTCTCAATCATTTAAAGTACAGCTGTTTCTGTGTGTTTGTCATTTTATATGTGAGCCCTGCGGTGAGCCATAGGAGCATCGTATTTATCGCTTTCAGTAGGTTTAGGCCTTTAGTTTGATACTTTTACAGCCTATGTTTGTATGGTCAATACGTTTCAACTTTGAAGAATGTGTTTCCTACTTCGGGACTAAAGAGTTGAGCTGGTATGTTACTTCCTCTAATGAAGAGCAGCGTGTGAAGCCAGAAAGCTCCCAGCGACACTGTGGGCCTTTCCACTTCGCCGGGCGGCGCGATAGAGGCGAAGTGGCGTTGCGAAAATTCGCAACTCTTTTGGTGTGAACACGGCATGAGGCGCGTCCCCCGGTCAAGAGAGCCGAATCGATGGTTCCAGTTATAATAAAAATCTGCTAAACTCACTCATTACATTCAGTGTTATTCTTTAATATACTAGCATAATACATCCAGTGTTACTTCTTTGGCTTGACCTTTAACCTGTAAACCCGTTGTAATACATAATAGCTATCACTAGGAGCGCTATTTAAAGCTAGTTGTCTCACCCTGGACTGAGTTTGTGTCTCTGTGTTGACAGACAGTGGAAGCAGCTCCCCGCTGCCCAAGTTCGCCTCCTCGCCCAAACCCAACAACAGTTACATGTTCAAGCGGGAGCCGCCAGAGGGCTGTGAGAAGATTAAAGCGTTTGAGGAGATGAGGTACAGACCAGCTGAAGCCCCTCCCTGCTGCCTCAGGAATGTGTGACCCGACCTGACCTAACGGCCTGTGTTCCTCCGCAGCTCCAGGCAGTCCACATCGGCGGCGGTCCCGCTCTTCTCCTGCCCCGACAAAAACAAGGTCAACTTCATCCCGACGGGCTCGGCGTTCTGCCCCGTCAAGCTGCCCGGCTCCCTGCACCTCACGCCGGCCCCCGCTCGGGTCTCCACGAGCACCAGCACAGACGACCCCGCGGAGGAGCCCGGCTCGCCCTCAGAGACCGCAGACCCCCCGACAGACAGCCCGGCCATCAGCTAGAGCGTAGCGGAGCTGGCCTCTGCCCTCCGGGATCCCCCCGCCACGCCCGCCCCCCCGTCACCACTGACCGTCCCGCCCCCTCTGCTCCGCCAAGGGGAGCCTCCGTCTCTCTCTTCTATCTCTGCATGACGTAGCAACAATGTCCCGCATAAACCACGAAGACCCGCCTCCTCACTGCATCGCTGAGCTGCTGTCGGCCGGTTGGAGGTGATGGTCTGCAGGCGCGGTGGCTGGGGGGGAGGGGCATGGTAGTATATTTCTGATTAAATTATGTGTTGTGTTCTGTTTCAACATTCACAGTATGAATAAGCTCTCTAAACATATACTATATACACATATATCTCTATGAAAAGAAAGAAAAATGCTTGTTTAAAAAAAACGGAAAAAAAGAAATCCCTAGCGGTGTATTGCTGTGTTTATGTACCTAACAGGAAGAAAACAAACAGCTGTACTCTTCAGGATTATGTTTACACTATCCAGGTCACATTGTTAAACCCTGTCTAAAAAAACTAAAGATGCAATGAGAAAATAATTTGGGCAAAGAAAAAAGAAAAAGGCCTCAAATTGGTTGCACAGTGTCTGCATCTGACCTCGCTTCAGGTATTTCCCAATCAGAGTCTACACTCAGGTAATTAGGAATGTTTGTCCATACGAATATCTGCAGAACCGGTTCACCCTCGTTTAGTGTGGTTGGCTTCGCTCTCAATCTCAGACCAATCACTGCTTTCTGATCCAGAGTCTGAGGATAGCCGCCTGCAGCGGGTAGTAGGCTACTGTGTGTGTGTGTGTGTGTGTGTGTGTGTGTGTGTGTGTGTGTGTGAGATGATGAAGCCTGCAGTCGGGGGACCAGAAGTGGACGAGTCTGAAGTCCGTCACGTGAAGAAACAATCAAACTGCAGCAGTTGGTTCTTTAGGTGCAGACTGGAGGAGTTAGTTGTGCGACCGTTTCTTCTGAAATATAACTGATCTTATTCGATGAGTTAAACCTCAGTCGTCTTGGCCAAAGAAGCCAGAAGCGTTCTCGTGCAACTCAACCCGACTTAATGGAGCCGGAGCGATGCTGGAGGATGCAATGTGTGTGAGAATCCATAGACGTTGGATTAACAGAGGATTGTGACCAGGATGAGTAGCGAGCAGGACGGTTCCCATTTGAAAACTCTCCAGTGGTCTTAAATATCAGCTGATGAAATTGGACCGGCAGATGGCTGATAAGTACATTTAAAGTAACTCACGCAGCACAAGAGAGGTAATATCAGCACACTGACTCAGTGATGGTTCACACCGATATCAATGCCACATTAGCCACGGCTCATACCAGACGAAGCAGTTTACTCTTTTAATTCGTAGTGAGGGCGAATGGGCAATTCAACCACGGCCTAAATGGCTCTGCCTCACTTCAGGCTGAGGGAGGCCGTTTCTCTGGGGGCAAAACTCTTTCAGCATATTGTAATTCAAGCGGTCTGAGAGGAAACTCCATCTTCTGCACCTCCTTCGTGGCTGTTTTCAGGCTTTAGAGAATCTGGCTTGTGAAGGGAGACTTGTTTGTGCTCGTCCCTTCAGAGCCGGATTCAGTCCCTCCCAGCTGTCATTAAGCTCATTTGATAAAAGAAGCTGACGTTCTCAAATGTTAAAAGAAAAAAGTACAGCCTAACCGTAACTGGCAAAATAGTGATTTAAAGCTGCACAAATCAATATTGTTTTTACGTCCTAAATGGAGCTTTTTGCAGCCTCTTTTAGATCCTTGTTTCACTTTCACGGCCCCTGATCTCTCTTGGTGCTCCACATGAATAAGTTAGTGTCGAGCTGGCAAGAAAAAGTGGTTCATTCAGCAACGAGGTAAATAATATGTCGACGCTGTGTTTCCAGCTCTGCCGTTCCCAAGTGGCCAAAAGGTCACCGAGGTCGGCTTTAAATCAGACGCAGCTAATAGAAGAACCACAGATGTGAGGAGAAAGCGACTCTAGCGGCGGGGCAGCGGTCGGCTTGCACAAACTCACATGAGTACAGCCATACGGGACAAGGTTTGCACAACTCTGGCCTCCAGTCTGCACACCCAGACTGTTTCAATAATCCACAACATTTCTATTCCATTAAAAAGCATTCCGTGAGATGTTCAGCATCCGAGACGTAACAAAAAGACTCATGTTGATCCATTCCTAAAATATCTCGGCCTTTTTGTCTCAGATAAGAGGACCACGCCTCCCTCTCACGTCCGTCTGTCACAACGGCTTCCATGTTTATTTGGGTATCTGTGCTTGTGGAGTCCCCCCCCCCCCCCCCCCCCTCCACATTGCCCCTCTCATATTTTGTATATATGTGGCTTTTAAAGAGGCTCAATGCAATGTTGTGGTTTCTGGAGGCGTTTCTGCACCTTACCAAGAGCTATGGCTTTCCCAGTGTCCCACGTATTCCCGGCACCGGCAAACTAGATGTGTGCAATAATAGGAGTTATTCAAAAAAAGACAAAACCGCGTGTCGTCCGTTCTTTAACACAACGCGTCTCATCTTGCATTCCTTCGGTTTTGGAGCGCGAGCGCTGAATCGGCGTAAAGCCATCAACTGATAACGAAACCAGCACTGAGAGCGACCAGAGCACATCGCTGGCAGGTCAGAGGTCATCAGCTCGCCACGTGATTCTCCTTGTGTAACCTGCAGTGTCAACGTTCATGCACAATGGCAATAAATAACCACAAAAACAGTTGCTTTTGTCCTTGTTTTGGTGTGTGTGAAGTGAGAGAATCACTCCTGATATACAAATACATACTGTACAAATAATCTGCATCAAACACATATGATCCCAGGCACTCGGGTAGGTTGTTATGAATAAAAGAAGCCAGGCTTTAGAAGACGGCCCACAGGCAGGAGGCAGGACCGGCTCCAGACAGCACGATCCATGGAAACTTGAGGCGAGGAAGCACAGAGACTCCCGGGAAGAAGTAGAGTTATAATGTGCATTGAAGAGACAATGATTCATCCAGAAGGAGAGAAGAGGAGAGAGGAGCTCAGTGTATCCTAAGATGTCCCCCAGCAGTCTAGGCCTATAGCAGCATATAGATCTCTGCCATGTCAGCTTCAGGTATTCTGAACTTCTGGACATCAGAGACAATGATATTCTGTGTAAATCATACTGAATGGTGACTGAATGACCATATCTATAAAACACCATATACTATAAATTGATGAATGATAAGCTAAATAATAATAATAATAATACATTTAATTTATATAGCGCTTTTCCAGATGCTCAAAGACGCTTGACAGAGACAAAACAGTACAAAACAAAACAAAAATATAGAAAGACAATGGAGCAAACAAAACAAACAATCCCAAAAAAAACAAAAAAAAACAAGAAAAACTGGAGAAGCTGCAATGGAATTAGTCCTGCAGTGGAGGGTAGGGAGCAGTGGTTAGCAGGTGAAGGGTAGGGAGCAGGGGTTAGCAGGTGGAGGGTAGGGAGCAGGGGTTAGCAGGTGAAGGGTAGGGAGCAGGGGTTAGCAGGTGAAGGGTAGGGAGCAGGGGTTAGGAGGTGAAGGGTAGGGAGCAGGGGTTAGCAGGTGAAGGGTAGGGAGCAGGGGTTAGGAGGTGAAGGGTAGTGAGCAGGGGTTAGCAGGTGAAGGGTAGGGAGCAGGGGTTAGCAGGTGAAGGGTAGGGAGCAGGGGTTAGCAGGTGGAGGGTAGGGAGCAGGGGTTAACAGGTGGAGGGTAGGGAGCAGGGGTTAGGAGGTGAAGGGTAGGGTGCAGGGGTTAGCAGGTGAAGGGTAGGGAGCAGGGGTTAGGAGGTGAAGGGTAGGGAGCAGGGGTTAGCAGGTGAAGGGTAGGGAGCAGGGGTTAGGAGGTGAAGGGTAGTGAGCAGGGGTTAGCAGGTGAAGGGTAGGGAGCAGGGGTTAGCAGGTGAAGGGTAGGGAGCAGGGGTTAGCAGGTGAAGGGTAGGGAGCAGGGGTTAGGAGGTGAAGGGTAGTGAGCAGGGGTTAGCAGGTGAAGGGTAGGGAGCAGGGGTTAGGAGGTGAAGGGTAGTGAGCAGGGGTTAGCAGGTGGAGGGTAGGGAGCAGGGGTTAACAGGTGGAGGGTAGGGAGCAGGGGTTAGCAGGTGAAGGGTAGGGAGCAGGGGTTAACAGGTGAAGGGTAGGGAGCAGGGGTTAGCAGGTGAAGGGTAGGGAGCAGGGGTTAGGAGGTGAAGGGTAGGGAGCAGGGGTTAGCAGGTGGAGGGTAGGGAGCAGGGGTTAGCAGGTGAAGGGTAGGGAGCAGGGGTTAACAGGTGAAGGGTAGGGAGCAGGGGTTAGCAGGTGAAGGGTAGGGAGCAGGGGTTAGGAGGTGAAGGGTAGGGAGCAGGGGTTAGCAGGTGGAGGGTAGGGAGCAGGGGTTAGGAGGTGAAGGGTAGGGTGCAGGGGTTAGCAGGTGAAGGGTAGGGAGCAGGGGTTAGGAGGTGAAGGGTAGGGAGCAGGGGTTAGCAGGTGAAGGGTAGGGAGCAGGGGTTAGCAGGTGAAGGGTAGGGAGCAGGGGTTAGCAGGTGAAGGGTAGGGAGCAGGGGTTAGGAGGTGAAGGGTAGTGAGCAGGGGTTAGCAGGTGAAGGGTAGGGAGCAGGGGTTAGCAGGTGAAGGGTAGGGAGCAGGGGTTAGGAGGTGAAGGGTAGTGAGCAGGGGTTAGCAGGTGGAGGGTAGGGAGCAGGGGTTAACAGGTGAAGGGTAGGGAGCAGGGGTTAGCAGGTGAAGGGTAGGGAGCAGGGGTTAGGAGGTGAAGGGTAGGGAGCAGGGGTTAGCAGGTGGAGGGTAGGGAGCAGGGGTTAGCAGGTGAAGGGTAGGGAGCAGGGGTTAACAGGTGAAGGGTAGGGAGCAGGGGTTAACAGGTGAAGGGTAGGGAGCAGGGGTTAGCAGGTGGAGGGTAGGGAGCAGGGGTTAGCAGGTGAAGGGTAGGGAGCAGGGGTTAGCAGGTGAAGGGTAGGGAGCAGGGGTTAGCAGGTGAAGGGTAGGGAGCAGGGGTTAACAGGTGAAGGGTAGGGAGCAGGGGTTAACAGGTGAAGGGTAGGGAGCAGGGGTTAGGAGGTGAAGGGTAGGGAGCAGGGGTTAGGAGGTGAAGGGTAGTGAGCAGGGGTTAGCAGGTGAAGGGTAGGGTGCAGGGGTTAGCAGGTGAAGGGTAGGGAGCAGGGGTTAGCAGGTGAAGGGTAGGGAGCAGGGGTTAGGAGGTGAAGGGTAGGGAGCAGGGGTTAGCAGGTGAAGGGTAGGGAGCAGGGGTTAGGAGGTGAAGGGTAGGGAGCAGGGGTTAGCAGGTGAAGGGTAGGGTGCAGGGGTTAGCAGGTGAAGGGTAGGGAGCAGGGGTTAGGAGGTGAAGGGTAGTGAGCAGGGGTTAGCAGGTGAAGGGTAGGGAGCAGGGGTTAGCAGGTGAAGGGTAGGGAGCAGGGGTTAGCAGGTGAAGGGTAGGGAGCAGGGGTTAACAGGTGAAGGGTAGGGAGCAGGGGTTAGCAGGTGAAGGGTAGGGAGCAGGGGTTAGCAGGTGGAGGGTAGGGAGCAGGGGTTAGCAGGTGGAGGGTAGGGAGCAGGGGTTAACAGGTGAAGGGTAGGGAGCAGGGGTTAACAGGTGAAGGGTAGGGAGCAGGGGTTAGCAGGTGAAGGGTAGGGAGCAGGGGTTAACAGGTGGAGGGTAGGGAGCAGGGGTTAGCAGGTGAAGGGTAGGGAGCAGGGGTTAGCAGGTGGAGGGTAGGGAGCAGGGGTTAGCAGGTGGAGGGTAGGGAGCAGGGGTTAACAGGTGAAGGGTAGGGAGCAGGGGTTAGGAGGTGAAGGGTAGGGAGCAGGGGTTAGCAGGTGAAGGGTAGGGAGCAGGGGTTAACAGGTGAAGGGTATGGAGCAGGGGTTAGGAGGTGAAGGGTAGGGAGCAGGGGTTAGCAGGTGAAGGGTAGGGAGCAGGGGTTAACAGGTGAAGGGTAGGGAGCAGGGGTTAACAGGTGAAGGGTAGGGAGCAGGGGTTAGGAGGTGAAGGGTAGGGAGCAGGGGTTAGGAGGTGAAGGGTAGTGAGCAGGGGTTAGCAGGTGAAGGGTAGGGTGCAGGGGTTAGCAGGTGAAGGGTAGGGAGCAGGGGTTAGCAGGTGAAGGGTAGGGAGCAGGGGTTAGGAGGTGAAGGGTAGGGAGCAGGGGTTAGCAGGTGAAGGGTAGGGAGCAGGGGTTAGGAGGTGAAGGGTAGGGAGCAGGGGTTAGCAGGTGAAGGGTAGGGTGCAGGGGTTAGCAGGTGAAGGGTAGGGAGCAGGGGTTAGGAGGTGAAGGGTAGTGAGCAGGGGTTAGCAGGTGAAGGGTAGGGAGCAGGGGTTAGCAGGTGAAGGGTAGGGAGCAGGGGTTAGCAGGTGAAGGGTAGGGAGCAGGGGTTAACAGGTGAAGGGTAGGGAGCAGGGGTTAGCAGGTGAAGGGTAGGGAGCAGGGGTTAGCAGGTGGAGGGTAGGGAGCAGGGGTTAGCAGGTGGAGGGTAGGGAGCAGGGGTTAACAGGTGAAGGGTAGGGAGCAGGGGTTAACAGGTGAAGGGTAGGGAGCAGGGGTTAGCAGGTGAAGGGTAGGGAGCAGGGGTTAACAGGTGGAGGGTAGGGAGCAGGGGTTAGCAGGTGAAGGGTAGGGAGCAGGGGTTAGCAGGTGGAGGGTAGGGAGCAGGGGTTAGCAGGTGGAGGGTAGGGAGCAGGGGTTAACAGGTGAAGGGTAGGGAGCAGGGGTTAGGAGGTGAAGGGTAGGGAGCAGGGGTTAGCAGGTGAAGGGTAGGGAGCAGGGGTTAACAGGTGAAGGGTATGGAGCAGGGGTTAGGAGGTGAAGGGTAGGGAGCAGGGGTTAGCAGGTGAAGGGTAGGGAGCAGGGGTTAACAGGTGAAGGGTAGGGAGCAGGGGTTAGCAGGTGAAGGGTAGGGAGCAGGGGTTAGCAGGTGAAGGCGAGTTTGAAGAGGTGTGTTTTGAGGGCTTGCTTAAATGACGACAGGGTGGGAGCCTGACGAATGTGGATGGGGAGGGCGTTCCAGAGGGGAGGTGCAGCAGCTGAAGGCCTGTCACCCCAGGTCCGACGCTTGGTCTTGATGGTCTTCAGAGTGTTCAAATTGGCGGACCTGAGGCAACGGGTAGGGCTAAAGAGGCTACTGAACTCAAAATATGTTTTATGTTTTCAATTATTCAAATATCAGAGAGTCAGCACAGAGAAGATGTCGTCTCAGTTCTGTGTGACTTCCTCATCCATCGAAGCCACATATCTACCGGCCTGCAACAAATACAAGCAGCCGTCTGAACATGCAGCACAATAACACTGTTATAGATTGTTTCGTTATATCCAAAGCAAGCAGTGACCCAGGAAGTGAATGTCAGAATAATGTAAACTCTGTGGTGGGCCGTCAGGGCCTGCTAAGCCTTCACTGCTGGCCTAAACAGAATCACAAAGGTATAGCTATTTTAACAGCTGATAGAGTCTATGACTCTTCTGACGGTGGTCTTCCTGTCTGAACTCACGCTAGAGCTTCATGTGTTTACACAAAACAAATAATAACCGGTAGCTGTGGCGTCATAATGAGGTGATTAGGATGTTCAGCTGCATTGAAGGCGCAGGTAGAAAATGCTCTTCGCTTAAAGGTTGAGAGAGTTGCATAATGTTCATGAACAAAAGGACAAAGATACAGAGGTTCTGGACAAACCTGAAGACTCAGAGTTCATATGAAATAGAGAGTGGATATTTGCACTGAAGTTCTTTCATTTCCTTTGATTTCGTTGTTCTGTGACATTGAGGTCTGCCGACAGAAATGATCATCAGACTTCATGGCCAAATGTATCCCATAAAAACAAGAATAAAAAATACAACAACATTTATGCTGACTCTTCTTGTGGCAATTCAGACCATAAAGACACACACACACACACACACACACACACACACACACACACACACACACACACACACACACACACACACACACACACACACACACTCTGCCAGATACAGTGGTGAATAATGAACTAAACATAACTACATGTTCACTCAGGATGTTTGTCCTCGAGTGGAGAGGATCTCATTTGCAGGACTGGACGTGACTTTGTTCTCGTGATGATCACTAGTGTGAGCGAGTGTGTGTGTGATCAGGAATACATCCGTCCAGCACGTTCTAGGTTTTCCTCATAACTTTAGTCAACTCTCAACCCTCCAGACGCCCGAACAGCGCCGCCTAGTGGTCATAACTGTTATCAGATCAACTGAACAGAACTAAATACTCATACTAAATATGTGTATTCAAGATGATAGACAGCAATTCAATAACATACTAAACGTATACTTGCACATGTGCAATTGTTTAACCCTGTGTTTACGTAATTAAGTTTACATCACACAATGTTACTCTTACACTAGTGTAGCCGAGGGTTATGGTGCGTCTATACTTTATAATAGTAATAAAACAATAACACAAAGCTCCATAGTCTGCACAAGACAGCAACCACTTTATTTATTTTCACACACTGCTAGAACATTTTCTCTCTTCTCCTCCTTCCGTTTTATCCTTCACAATAAAAGCCCCAGACACATACACCCAGAACACTGCTTCCTAAAGGGCTGTTTCAGTAACTCAATATAAAAGCTTACACTAATACTTTTTTTGGGAATTTTTAAGCACCAAGCTATTTTTAGGCTTCTGCTTGAAAATGTCATACCCAAACTAAAAAGGCTGTATCTCTGCAACCACTAGGGCTATTTGAATACTTTTGTATAATGTGAGATTTTGTTCAGATGTGTAAATATCAGTCTATATGTTACTGGTTAAGAGTAAATGAAGATGACACACAGAAAAACAATGTCAGGTCTGCCTCGAAAAAAAGCACGTTCAGGATTATTATTTCTTTTAAATGAGGCATTCGTAAGGTCTACTTAACTTCTCCCAAATCATAGCACAATATGTGAACATTCTCTCTGCAAAGTTTGACTTTGAAAAAGTGAAGCAGAACAAAGTTAGAGAGGGTTTAGAACAGAACATTCAGGAGAGGTCTCAAATGAGCATTGGGGCACATCTGTGCCATTTGAATTGTATCATGTACCAAACCTTATATTCCACTTGTATATTACTTATGGTGATCAAATTATGATTTTTTTAATGAATTATGATTTTTTTTAATGAATTATGATTTTATGTTTTTTTAATGAATTATGATTTTATGATTTTTTTTAATGAATTATGATTTTATGATTTTTTAATGAATTATGATTTTATGATTTTTTTAAATTCATAAAACAACCTACATATTTCCCATTAAAATAAAACGCGCACACAAATTAACTGAATGAACAGATTTAATTTGGATCAAACTGTAAAAACACAGTAAAAAACAAAGTGTAACAACAATACATTTTATACTTTTATGATTATCTTTCTTTCTGTTTGAGTTTTTTGTTAAATGGCTTACTGATTCTTGTAGCAAAGGCTTTGGTGTTTCATTTGATGTGCAACATTAATATATTTTCTTGTGATTTATATATATTTTTTGCAATAAATTAAAAAAGGCCCATTAATGGGCCTACGGAGTTTAAAAGGTTTTAAAGAACCCAAATTCAGCAACGACGCTAATAATAATTGTTGAAAAGACACCAAATAAAATGAGGACCTAAAGATAAATAGAAATGCCTATTGAGGAAATACGACATTTAAGAAGTTGCATAAAGAGTCCAAAGGTGTGATGACGTAAACATTGTTTATTGTTGTTGAACAACAGGAGGCACAGAGTTCACCTGGTAAACACCTCGACAGCGTCCACAGAAAGACATGGACTCTGGTTACATAACCTGGACAGATAGGAGCTGCTTATTCATGCTCTTTATTCATGCTCTTTATTCATGCTCTTTATTCATGCTCATATTCATGCTCTTTATTCATGCTCTTTATTCATGCTCTTTATTCATGCTCATATTCATGCTCTTTATTCATGCTCTTTATTCATGCTCTTTATTCATGCTCTTTATTCATGTACTTTATTCATGCTCTTTATTCATGTACTTTATTCATGCTCATATTCATGCTCATATTCATGCTCTTTATTCATGCTCTTTATTCATGCTCTTTATTCATGCTCTTTATTCATGTACTTTATTCATGCTCTTTATTCATGTACTTTATTCATGCTCATATTCATGCTCATATTCATGCTCTTTATTCATGCTCATATTCATGCTCTTTATTCATGCTCATATTCATGCTCTTTATTCATGCACGCCACGTGGCTGCTAGGAAAGGATCCCGTGACAGACATGAGGGAGGAGCATCCAGGTGGAGCCGCTGGGTGCACGCATGAGTTCACTCTTTGGAGGCAGGTCCAGCAGAGTCCCGCCCCCGAGTCGGTCCCCCCAGGATCCACTTGGAAGGCTGGAAGGGAAAGTCGTACAGAGGGACGCCCAGAGCCTTCAGCTTGTCCTTACAGGTCAGCAGCAGGTCGTCATACTCCTGCAGGTTACACACACACACACACACACACACACACACACACACACACACACACACACACACACACACACACACACACACACACACACACACACACACACACGTTTATTGCATTCAGCTGACAGATTACTCTCAATAAATGCGCGCAAACCCTTTGAAAGGAACTGACCGTACAATCTCGAGCCAAGTGGCTCTGCAAGCCGCTGATGGCGACCTGTTTGGACTCCAGCGTTTCCTACGAGCAGGAAAACACTTTCAGAAAGCGGTTCTTGAAGCTCCCGCACACATATTTGAAGACAATCTTCATTACGGAAAAGAAGAATGACTGCATGAAGTGTAGAACCGTGCCAGAGTCCCCTGCAGTGTACACGGTTCATGATGAATCAGACACTGAAAAAAATGACTTTTTGGCCATGTCATTATTACCTTGATTATATGTGTAAATTCTACAATAAATTATTATTTCAGTCCTTTTACTTTAAAAGGTCACCTTTTATTTAATGTGTTACTTTGTGTTTGTTAGTAATTAATCCTTGAACATGTGATCATTCACACCAAGTAATATTAACTAAACTACTGGATTGACTGTACAACTTGACACAACGAAGTAACATTTACTTGCAACTAGGGCTGGGCGGTATGGCCAAACATTCATATCACGGTATTTTGTAAGATTCTGGCGGTTTCATGGTATTTTTTGCGAATAAAATAAATAAATTGATGCCGAAAACGACCGCCGGCCAACTGAAAAGCTGTTGTGAGTGGTGAACAGCTGTTTTTACGTTGGTACATTTGGTGTTAGGAAGCTAAACATGGAGGGACTTAGGACCCAGGGAAACTCCGCCGGAAGAGTCTGTCTCTTTCTGCGATGTGATAGTGGGCGAGCTCTACCCAGCATGCAGTTCGGAAGTGTAATTTTATAAATGTACAATTATTAGTGTTACACATTGTTTATGTGTCACAAACTGTTGTGTCGTGATGTTTTACCCTGTTAGTTGAGTGTTAGTTGTGGGTTATTAATTGTTGTTATAAAGTTAGAAACCATGACTCAGTCTCAATACATGTTATACAACTAACTCCGACCGTGCTGCATAGGCGATCTGTGAAAAATACGTGTTGCTGCCTGCTGAAGAGCGACAACTGTTGTTACGGCTATATGACGGTATATGAAATCTTTATATATAAAGATTACTATCAACGGCTGAGTAAATGTTATGTCTCAGGAAGTAATTTTCAAGTAAAATTTACTTGACCATTTTGGATGAAAAAACATTGTTATTAGTAAGTAGACGTAACATAAAAATTGTCTGTGTAAAAATTACATAGCATTTCTGTGTGGAAATTGTTACCGAGCTTTTTTTAAGTAAATGGCACTCCAGACCATTCAACTGATCGTTCAGTGAGGGAATTCTTATGGATTCTCTCGGGAAAACAATGCACACAACCCCATTTAAGTGAGGTTTAACAGTAAGACTGCTGTCTGAACTGATTGCCCAGATATGTATAAGATTGAACAACGTCAGATTCATGTATTCTGCTGTATGTAGACGGACGTCAAGAAGATTGATGGCCTCTTGAGGACTAAACGCATTCTGTCAGTCTGATGTTCTGCGAAGTCTTCTGAGTAACGCTGAAGGGAAACTGTAGTCGAGACGTTGCTTTACTTGGATACAGGAGTGTGTCGTCTGTATAAAAACAGATGATGTTGGTCTGAGTTGGAGGGATGATATTGGTTCTGTAGATTGTAAATAATAACGGGCCGAGCATGGAACCCTGTGGTTCCCCCTCGGTCATCAAAAGTGTGCTTGTTATGAGGCCGTGAGCAAAGGTCGCCTGTCTTCTGTTGGACAAATGTGCTCCTAGCTGCACAAGTGTTGGAAAGCACATTTGTTAAGTTGAGGCAAAGATTAATTTGGTGAAAAAGAAACAAAACATACTTGGAGTTTGTTTGCGGCGCTGCTGGCTGCAGTTTGGTCGACGTTGGAGGCCGAGAGTGCGGCGCAGAGCTGCGCCTCCCTCTTCTCTGCCGTTTGGGTCAGCGCTGCCACTTTCCTCTCCAGCAACAAGTGCTTCAGGCTGCTCTTCTGCTCCGTGTCCAAGATGGCCTCCGTCTGCTTCTGCGACAGCTCCTCGCACTCCTGCTGAACCTGAGGAAAGCCACCATGTGAGTCCCCGCTGAGCTGAGTGGAGGTAACCGGGCCTTCCTGAAGCAGCTCACCTTCTCAAAGGCCTGCTGGAGCAGCACACGGCCCACCGACAGGTCCCGCCGCTCCTGATCCAGGGCCTTCACTCGGGCCTTCACTCGGGCTTTATTCGCCGCCTGTCACACACAACATTGTTTGGGTTTTAGGGGTATTATGTTCTTAGTTTAGTCTTTTTTAGTCAGTTATAACAGTCTACTCATCTGGTGAATAAAGGATCCCTTGAACTATAAAATGGTCAGGTGAAAGCTATGGTAGAAGTAGCGAAAATATACAAAGTAAAGTTTTATACTTAATATCAATATTTAGGGTTAATAGTTATTAGTATTGAAAAGCTATTTGTCGGTACAGGAGTCTAAACGTAAGGTTGATTATCGAACCTCAACACATTTAGTTTGAAAACAGGTGGCTCGGATGATGAAACCCTTCATGTAGGACTAAAACATTCTGACTACGGTGTCTGTTCGTTAAAAAGATGTCGAAACTAATGTGAAAGATGGACAAATGTATTCAAATCAATATAAAATTAAATATAAATAAACCTTGCCCTTCAGCTGAACACTAATGCACAAATAAACTGAACACCTATGATGCTGCTTGAACCGGTGGGACCTGAACGCACCGTTGTCTTGGCCGAGGCCTGCTGGTGCTCCTGCAGCTGCCTCTGCAGCTCCGGAAGCTTCTGTTGGTTCTCCAGCAGAGACTCTGTGAGACGTTTGTTCTCCTGCTCCCCGGCTGAGCTCCTCTTGTCCACGAAACCCTTCAGCCTCGTCGCCTCTGCAAGTTTAACCTGCCGAGCAGCAAAGCAGCTGCAACCTCAACACACTGATCTCTGAACATCTGCAGCTGTTAAAGTCACCTCAAGAGTCTTGATTGGACAACATTCTCAAATAAATGTCATCCAATTCTACTTCATTTTTACAAGTGACAGCAAAATGCAAAAAACATCTTCGTTAAACAAATCTAATACAGAATATCTGTGAATTTGATTGTAGAGCCAGGTACTTTTTCTTTGAGGGGAAAATAACTATTTACAAACTGTGATTGTTGACGGTGGAGAAAAATGTATGTCCTAAAGCCCTGATTGGCTGGTAAAACATACATTTCACCTCATCTTACTGTCAGAAATGTCTCATGAAGGATCAAATAATTACATTCTAGTCTGGACAGAAGATGCAAGAAGGCAAAAACATCTTCATGAAACAACACAAAATAATGTTGTGCATTCCATTTTTTTAGGTCAGGTAACCTTTAAAAAAAGCTCTTTGAAATATCTATACAAAATAAAATAAGATTAGTAA
>JBAMJR010000419.1:2102500-2252500 GCA_038501785.1 Myoxocephalus aenaeus | reverse complement strand
AAGGTTGAGAACCATTGGGTTAGGTGACTAGTTAGTTAGCAGTCTTTAATCTAAACCTTGAATCAAACAATCACAGGCATAGCACACACAGGAATAAGAATTTCTCTTATTCAGTGTTCTCAATGTCCAAGACCTGTTTCTGGTCAACACCACATTAGCGTTGTATCTAAGTGTCCTCCATGAATAACCAGCGGGTGTCCAGTAAAACCTGCATCGTCTCCTGTTGGGAACACGGGGGCGACGTCTGTCCCGTGAAAGACCCGATCTCGGGGACATGGAGGTCATGTGAAACGTCCCTTGCCGCTCACATCTAACCTTCTTTTAGGTTTAGATGTGGGAGCTATTTTATAGTTTTCAGTAACTCCAGAAATAAAGTCTAAACTTTCCGCACCATCACACATCTCTTATTATGAATAGATGAAAACAAACAAACAAACTGTAAAGCACTTCCTGCCCACCTCCCCCACTACGTTTTTTTCATCAAAGTCATCATCTGTTTTCTAAGTCCACTTTTCCTGTTCAATAAAACATTTCTGTTGCATATATTTTGACTTATCAAACACAGTTGTAACTCGATAATAATTACCCAGCATGTATTGGGCGATGGGCGGGGCTAACACACAGAGCCTGCTGAGCAATGTAAGGGTTGGATCCCTCCAGGATGCGGTTATTTAAACCAGAGGACGTGAAGTCCAGGCCCAACCTAAAACTAACCCTTACCCCAAAACTAATGAGGCGTCCTTGATATTCGTATCGTCAAAATGTGCAACGCTACACCCAGGAAGTTGACCCTATTTGACCAAAAAGAGATTAAAGGTTTGGGTTTTTCATATTTTTTATATATCTTAAAGGAGCAGTTTATCCCCAAATAAAAAAATACATATTTTTCCTCTTACCTATTGTGCTATTTATCGATCCAGACTCAAAGGGAATGGGAATGTCTCCAGATTCCCCTTAAGACCTCTCAAACAGCTTAAGGCAGAACTGGGATCGATTTCATCTTGACTTAAAGTACAAGGTATTTTGTCCTGTTTACTTGTGTATTGCCTCTTCTTATCTGTATATCGTCACCTGTAATGTTTTTGCTAACTCTGGCATGCATATAACCATTAACGTGCTCTGTCCCTATCAAATAAAGAAATAAATAAAACGGCGATGTCTATATATATATATATATATATATATATATATATATATCTTGTTCCAGATTTAACCACTAGCCACTACCTCCATGTCTTCACACGTTTCCTTCTCAGCCTGACAGTGACTCCAGAGCATCTCCAACACCAACATGGCCACAGTGGACCCTCTGGCCCTCTGACCTGGTGGAGCAGGTCCAGGTCAAGTCTGCCAAGAGCCAGATGGAGCATCAGCTGCCAACATATGGAAGGTTTGCTACACCCAAATGACCAAAAAAAAAACAGCTCCAGAAGAGCTACTGATTGGAAAATCCACGGTGCAAAATACATAATATAAAAATATATAACAACTTAAAACAAATTGAAATTGAAAGTATAAAATACAGATAGAATCAAAATTATAGTTATTAAACAGTAGTTTTTCTATTACAGAATGAACCTGTGTGAGTGGTACAGTTTTCAACATTCAGGTTTTGAGAAAAGCCTTTTATTTCAGGCAGCTAAATGAAAATCATGAAAAAGAAAAAAGGTTCAAAGTTATTATTAAAACATTGTTTGTGATAATGCATTTGATCGCATCGCATGTAGGAGCGCATTCAACCAGCAGGTGGCAGTAGACAACCACAGTACAGCCAGAGCTGACTCCTGTTAAAACTACAACATCCTCACATTTTATTGTGCAAATACATGGTACAGCTGCAGCCCGTTATAGTTAATAGTTCTAAATAATTCACACATTTCGGCACAGAAATCGGAACAGGAAGTAGAAACGCTTGCGTGCTCGACGGGATAACGTCACTCTAAAACACAGATTATCGAAGAAGAAACCCGTTGTTGGCCCTGTTTCAGCTGCTAATCGGCTTTGTCACAAACTCGATTCCCCACGTTAATCTCAACCTGCCAGCACATCCGAACTGGGCACACAGAACAAAGGTAAGACTCTTTAAAATCAAATTAGGGAGCAACAAGACTCTTGTAATCCTCTGTTTTCTAGCCTTCTTAGCGATGCTGCTGTTCTCTCCATTCAGACGCAGCTTCATGCTAAATCTAATCCCTATTCATCAAAGACAAACAAACAAAAAGGTGATGGAACACAATCCAATCAGCATCTGGCTGCTGGAACACACGTGCGACCTGCGGGTGCACGGCGCCGCTGCGGGGATCACCGCCATCACGCGGCTCGGTTTGCCCTTCACTCTGAATTCACACGGAGAAACAATCCAGCCTTTTTAAATTAGCGGCTAGTTAGTGAGAGTGCTTCCCAATCAGAGGCCCCGCATTCAGCCAATCAGTGGTCGGAGGTCAAACCCTCGTTGGGTCATTTGGTGACATGAGATCAGACCGTTCAACGATTCATCCTCTGCTTTAAGATATCTGATATCTGTAAGATTGCCAGCAAGTTTTCTCTCACTTCAAATCACACTCGACACCTCAACACTTGTTGGTGTTGGATTGGAGGCGTGACCTCTGAAAGGTCACAGCTTGAAGGTTATTGTGAGAATAAATGTACAAAAAAATCAACGCCATCAATTTGTAATCTTCTTTTATGTGTTGATTTTCTTCTTCCACACAAATATGTCTTCTTTTTTTGGGGTTTCATACTTTTATTGATTCATAATTCAAAGTTTTCGAGCAACCAGGCTGGAAGTCACTCCTTGGAATAATTAGGGTTATTTATGTGTTCACATGCTGGTGAAGAAGTTCCCGTGCTGTTATAAACCTGGCAGACGAATGATAGACTGACACTGACAACCTTTAATTCAACAGCTAATAATACTGAACGAATGTCAGCATACTGTTGTGCACTTAAAGGGGAAATAAACCGTTTTCTTTACCTTTCGTACTCTCTTACGTCTCATGAGCGGGTTAGGGCCTCATCCACATCGAAAACAGCCAAACGTTCAGACAATGACACTGAAAATATGTTAGGTAACAGTAAGTCAAGCTTTCTGTACTCCAACACAACAAACTGTGACAACAATCCTCGTGGCTCATGTTGTCACCGTGGTCTTCAAGTCTCCAGGAAGAGCTTTGAAGCCCATCTTACAAAGTGGACGAGCGCGGGATTGGATGCTGTGGGGCCCAAAAACACAGCCACACTAAACCATCTTCCCAGTACTCACACTTGAAACCATTGTACCCTAATCGTTGTAAATTGCACCAATAGCTGCATCTAAAATAATGTTCCTTCCTTTGGAGAGCGAGGCTGGTTTAAAGGCAACGCTAGTGCTCCATCCGGAGCTTCATGCTCCACTGAGTACCCTTCTTGGGATAAATAGGGCCCCACTTCTAACGCTGTATCCAGTTATTTTTATAAATCCATGGTGGCAACAAGTCACCTCTCGCGAGATTTCACAATGAGACTTCTCCTGGAGCGAGAGGTAAAGAAACACATTTTATCAGAGTTCTCTCCATCATGTTGTCGGACAATCTGAGCCTGTCAGTGACAACACCAAGTACTTTTAGTACGTTGCAGTGAGGAGTGGAGGATCACCTCGATACTGGACACATTTCAAAAATGGCTTTCCTCCATTAGTCACACAACAACATGGGAATGTTTCCTTTTCAAGGCTCTCAAAGAAGAAACACGATGAGAGCGAGGGGATGATTCAAAGTCCTGCCTCCCAGTCTTCCCGCCCACCAGGCTTCTTATGGTTTAATTTAGACGGAGGAGTTTTGTTTTGGAAGTTCCCCTAAAAGTGAACAACTGCTTCTAAATACCGTTCCATTGACTCCAATTTCATATCATTAGAGTCAGCTTAAATAGTTATTTCTAGGATAGTGTCAAGGAATCAATAACAAAATAAACGCATTACCACCAAAATAAAGATGTAGAAAAAACTCTTCTTTTCGAACTACTGGAATCTAACCTAAAAAGGTTTGTAAGTGTAATAGTTAGGGCTGGTTCAGGTTCATTTCCCCCCTTATTAATAGCTCTGAAAAGGTAAACCACAGCGTTCTAGCTCCAAACTCACGGGTGTGCTCCTCAAACTGGACTTTGACGATTGTATTTCTTTGTCTCACGAATACCGGATCCACTTTCTGCTGTACTCTTCAGTATTTGATCGTACACTCCATGTATCATAGATAAAGGCTGCCAATAGGACGCTGATAGTTGTGGCCCATTTTGGAACATCTGCAGATTCGTCATTGACGATAAAGCTGCTTCAAGTGTAGTTCAGTCAAGAGGAAATGTGTGCCTGGATAGAATTGGCCCCTCGGCCACAAAGCGTAGGCTCAGGCCCGGTTCCAGCACGGCACGAAACGGGAGCCCAGCCGAGAAAGCCTCCTCCCCCTCCTATTTAAATGAGCGTATTCCCCGTGTGTCCGTAGCTCCGTGAACTGAGTCTAATGTGTCAAATGTGTCAAATATTCAGCACAATGGTGAAGGAGGCTTTTGTGGCGGCGGAGGAGCCCGTGGCCAGCTCTCCGTCTCTGGAGACGGCGAGCTGGCCGAGCGGACGGCTGTCAGATTCGGCTCTTTTGTGTGTCCGTCTTGTCTCGTGGGTCCATTGTGGAGGCTGGACAGGCCGGTCCCACCTCGAGGATCCAGTTGTCCTCCCTGCCTTGTATGCATGTCAGCCTTCCCCTATTCCCTGGGAGGGATTTCACCCCCCCCCCCCCCCCCCACCGCCCGCCGCCCCTTTTCAAATCAGACGCCTTGAATGCTACACTGATCAAGGAAAAATAATCAACTGCCCTTTTGTTTTAGCAGCCGCTTGAACAGGATAAAATAAACGTATGGTAATGAAGCCTTATCGTGTGCGGTTCAGACGGTGGGCGTGATGCGATTTGCCTTCCGGCGGCGTGGAGCCGTCCAGCTGAGGCGCCCCGCCGCGGGCCGAGGCCTCGGCCAGCTGAGCCGGCTCCAGAACATTCTAACGCCGCTGGTCTGAAACCCTGGAGTCCAACCTGCTGCCCGATGATTCCTCCTACATGTGTACGGATGTGGAGAGCAGCATCCCTGTTATCAGGTACATTCATATTAAGGTACAGTCATTCACTTTTCTACCATGGAACAGGTGTGCTGCCATCATGATTTCTATATTAATAATACTGTCCTATAGATAACTGTTAGAAATGCTATAAACACTAACCATACTGATAATGTCGTATTTCAGTAGTGCTTCACTTCCTTGTTTTTGTCTGATATCATATTTTTTAATAATATCAATCTGTAATATGTAAATAGGAGACACTCCCAGGTGAATAGGGTAAAACATGTAACTAGATATTGCCATGAAACTTCCCCAGTTGATTACTTTTCATCATAACAATAATTTTTCTGATAAATGTATGTTTAAAATTGCAAATGACAAAAATATCTACTAATTTCCATACATTCCCAGAACAGAAATATGAACAGTGAACAAAGCCAGGCAAAGATGTATTTTAAAAACACTGCAAGTGAATAGGGTATAAAAAGAAATACAAATAAATATGACCATGAAACTTCCCCCAGTTGATTAAATATGCAAATGAGGCGTTATCTAGTGTTAACTTTTGGTGAATTCAATTCACCAAATAGACAAAGTAAATACAACGCCTAAATGTGTATTTTGGATGTTTTCTTTCCACCATTCTGAAAGACGACATGACATGGAAGCCAAATAGACCAGTGCATGGAAAACTGTATGAACAGACAAAAGACGTTAGAGAGTGAGTCTGGTGGAATTCTATATTTTTCTCATCATCAACAACTTCCACGTGCAGAGGCCAACCAAAAATAACAAGAATATACACAAGTGTGTGTGTCAAAGCCTGATATCTTCCTCTTCCTCGGTGCCACAGAGCTCCACTTTATACTCCAAACTCTAAATAAAACACCCAGGAGACACGCTGTTGCCCCGGGTGACATGTTCCTTTATCACCGTAAACACTCGCACTGTATTTTGATCCGAGTCGATCCAACACACACGGCCCGACGTGGATTAATCCGTCACTAAAATAGTCCCGAATACAAGCACGATTTCCTCCTTTGTGGTTTGTTGTGAGCGGCTCTATTGACATTCTATTCAGAGGCAAACTAACAAGCGTTTACTCAGCCAGTGCAACTCCCTCCATTTAACATCCCAATCCATCTGTCAGAAAATAGTTCCACTTTATGCACGTCACATTGTTTGCAGGATGTACCATGACCCCGGCTTGCTCTGTGCTTGTTCCTATGTCCCTGAATGTAACATCTGAAAGCCTCACATGGAGAATATGAACCAGAAGATGCTTTCCACCCGCTGGCGGCGTGGCCTGTGTGTCTGTGAGGCCGCTGGAGGCTGGAGGCTGCAGCCTTGTCACAGTCCCTCCTTGGAGGGCTGCGTTTGAGCGAGCGAGTGGGGTGGCGACCCCGAGGAGGGCCTCATTTAAATGAAGCCGCTCCACAACGTGAGATTACACTCCGGGGTGTGTGTAGGACACGCTCCGCTCATACAGAGCCAAACCAGCCGGGAAGATAAAGATGAGGAAAAATCGCAGGGAAATTACAGCGCGCCTCGGCGCTATCGCTGGAGGTGAGAGATAGAACTGTGCTGGAAATGCAAGGCGAAGAGCAACGACCTCTCACAGGGCTGGAGCGCAGGGAGCACGCTGAGCATCAGTATCTGTCCTCGGCACCGCTCGGCTTAAATGGCTGTTTTTCCTCAATGTCAGCCCGGTGAGACAACACGGGCACAACAAGCAGCATCCGGCCGTCTACCTGAGATATTATGCAAGCCGTCGTGTTTAAGGGATGGAGGTTTTCTTTTTTTCAAGCAATCAACTTGAAGGGGCTTGAATAACCTGAAAATGTATATAAATTCATAATTAACGCCTGAAAGCGACGTGCCGTTTCATTGCAATGTCTGGAAGGCGTTCACACTGCTCCTTCGCAGTTCAGATAAAGTCACTTCCACTCATTGGTTGAAAAAAGTCAACTCGAGGCTTCAAAAGTGCAGTCCAGAAACAAATGGGTGATGTCATGATGACTACATCCACTTCTTATATTCAGTCTGCACGTTGGGTTTGGCGGGCTGGAAACAACAATAATTACCGTATTGTTGTCTTGGGATGTCATTTCTAGGAGACCAGGCTGCCTTTTCCCTTCATTCCACTTCATTAATCTCCATCACTCAAACGGTTGTCTCATGATGTTCTCAGGAGATGATCAGTTCAGTAATAATGTAATAGAAGGACATGGTGAGGGCTGCGTTCACACCAAATCAGGCGTTGCAGTGGTTGTGCGTCACGTGATGGCCCATTAACCGCACGGCGATTAGCGGCGGCCGGGTTGTAGAGCAAAAGTTGATTGTTTTTCAAATTTTCACCGCAGGCCACTGTGTTGTTGTGTTTTTTTCTGCATCCCCTCGCTGGAGAATAAACACACCACCCACATTGAAATGCATGGCATGATTGGCATTTTCACCGCAACGCCTGATTTGGTGTGAATGCAGCCTACAGTGAGACCTCTATCAGCCCGATGCGACAGTCCCTGCTAACCACTAAATACAATAATGGCTCGCGGCTGCACCTAGATCAGCCATCAAAGCGGCAGCACAGTGGGAACCGTCAGTCAGCGTTCCGCTAATTCAGCGATGAATCGGAGCACTTGCTGTACTTTATGAGCACGGGGGTTTGGAGAGGAGCGAGCCGCTCATAAACAAGCCGTCAGTGACGAATCAGCCAATTCATGGGAAATGTAGGAATGCCCTCACCTCCACTTGTAAAACCCACCGGTGACCTTTAAATGGGTGCAGAGCTGGAGATGCGGGTTTATTATAGACGTCTCAGCTTCCTTTGATTCTACGAGCTGCGTTATCTGCAGCGGTGCAAAAGTGCTGCATTTCAGAGGGCGTTTTCTAGTGTCTGTCGTTTTTTTAACACTGCACCCAATCTCTGAACAGAGCGATTGATCAGGGCAACTGTGTTTGACAGAAATAACACATTCCTTTGAACCTATTCAGAAGACACTGTTTATCATTTAGAGTTGCCATATTGTATTGTATTTAACAGTGGGCCAAGGAAGAGGGGTATGATGGAATAGATTCTCCTCTAAAGGCTTCACACAAATCAATTACGGCTGTTGGGTACTTAGCTAAGGATGGTACATATTCATGGTCCTCAGAGGATGACTCCAAATGATTTTAGTGACTGCTGGCCTTCCTTTTAGTGACACCTTCCCTTACAGTCCAACTGAAATGAAACATTTCAATTAATTTGCTCCAGTATTCACATGTTGAGGCTAGCACTGTTAGCACTGTTAGCACACGGTCCTCCTGTGTGAAGTTTGCATGTTCTCTGTGGTTCTCCATCTTCCGACATGCAGGTTAACTGATGACTCTACATTGTGAATGTGCTAGTGTGATAGTCTGGCCCCTGACCAGGGAACCTGGACAGAGACAGAGGCCCAGACCCAGTGTCCCCCCTGAAGCCTGAAACCCTGAACCCTCAGGGCCTTGTGAGACTGTAGGGCTTGAATGTGAATACGAATGAGACAACACTTTTGCTGCGACATACCACGTTACCATGACAGCGTCATATCCTGTTATGAACAATTGTGGGTATTTATTTTATATTTTTTGCTCCCTGATTTGAATGTCTTCCAGGCTTTTGCCTCACGAGATGAGAGGTGAATGTCAAACAATCTATTTACTCATTTTTATCAAAACAGATTCAATGACAAAATAACATGTTTGATGAATAAATCTGTGTAATATGGAAAGGAAATATATATATATATATATATATATATATATAAATGGAGAAAATATTCACATCTGAGGTTAACAACCCTTTAATCGTATGTTAAATATCCGGGGGTGTGTGGAGGACACGCTCCGCTTTCATGTGTTTTTATGTTCCATCTTCAATCCATAAAGATGTCATTCTGTGTAAATGTAATCTGACAGCCTGAACACACGTGTGCCGTCCTCTTTGTGTACCTTTCTTTTTCTTACGTCTCCTCTGTTTATGTCACATTGCTATGAATTGTGGGTAATTCCCTTGGCTTAACGAAAGTGTTCATAAAGAGCTCAACATGTCTGAGAGAGAGAGAGAGAGAGACTGGGATAGCTCCAGACTTTGAGCTAACCTGTTTTAGCTTTCTAGCTAACGTCTCCGTCTTCAAAAACAATAAAACACCTTGGCTTGCTGAACACCCACCAAACACCCAGAATCTGAGGTCAGTTTGCAGGACTCACAATGAACTATCCCGTGTCACTGAACAGCTTTACAACAGACAACGGTTCTGATGTCCAGTGTGTAGCATCACTAGCATCTCCACATGGACAGTCACATGGCTGCATGCTAACCAGGTCTCCCCTGGACCTGTCCTCTTATTAGAGCTATTGAGTGGATTTACACTTTGTGCGATGTCAATGTGGGACTACAAAATGGCCGACCCACCACCCAGGGAGCGCGGTGTGATTTGGGACTCAGCTATGAAGAACAACTTTGGAACTTTGTGAATGTTTTTAACCCATGGAGACCAGACGTTCACAGCTGGCTCGGGGCCCGGGGAGCACGTCGCCTACGAGTCGGCAGCAAAGGAAGATTTGCTTTCACGGTGACATTTACCAGAAGATTTGAGAGCGTTCTTATTCTGTTTCTGCGATTTTAATTGCTGGGGATAATTCCTGAGATAACATCTCCTCCATGTGGTGAAGACGTTTGGATGACCTTTTCCTGCTCGACTTTAATGACAAACTCTGCTGCTTTATTGCTCCCGCTGCTGCTGTGTGTGTGTGTGTGTGTGTGTGTGTGTGTGTGTGTGTGTCTGTCTGCTGTACATTCTAATGTATACTGTGTTTGAAGGAGCTTCTGACAGCAGCCTCCTGCATCCACACGCACACGCACACGCACACACACACACACGCACACGCACACACACATTCATGAGAGCGTCCAAATAATCACTGAGCTGTTGGCGTTGATTAGTGATCAACCCAGAGAGACAGTCAATTAGATTTCAAAGAATTTATTGACCTGTAAAATTAAAAATACTCCCAGGAGGAGACACGGCACATGTTATTATAAAACAATCGTAAAGTTATATTCATATTATTGTGTACTTTGGTTTGGTTTGAAGACCATTTGCTTTTGAAACGAAAATAAAGCCACAATGAATTAAACTAAATTCAATTAAATGACATGGACTTGAAAGGATGCTGCATCTGTGCACGGTGACCACAAACATTCCTGAGTGAATGCACGTTTGGTAGAAAGGACAACGTGTGCAACATTTGCTTTAGTTTCACTTTGTTTATTGGTGACCTTTCAGGATACGTCACCTCCAAGAAGATGTCGACGTCGCCTGAAATGGACGGGGAAAAGGTTTGATGCACCCAAACCCTTGTTGACCCTGTGGTGTGCCTGGCCATCAGAGCGCGGCTCAGTGACATCATGTCACAATGTGTCTGCATTGTTTTGACGTTTAGTTCTGTCCCCGTTAAACCAGTGCGTGTCTGGGGGCTCGCATGCAGACACGTTGAGCCCTTAACGAACACTTTCCGTAAGTCCGCATTTCTGCAGACTTTGCCCAAGGGAATTACCCACAATTCATAGTAATGTGACGTGAAACACAGAGAAAAACAAGAAGAAAAAAGGTAAACAAAGAGGACGGCACATGTGTGTTCAGGCTGGCAAATTACATTTACACAGAATGACATCTTTAAGGATTAAAGATGGAACATAAAAACACATGAAAGCAGAGGAATGGAAGCAAAGATTATATATATTTACAGATTTATTCATCAAACATTTCTTTACACTTTGTTATTAAAGCTGTTTTGACAAAAACAAGTAAATAGATTATTCAACATTTGACATCTCCAGAGGCGAAAGCTGCTCAAAATCGTTCAAATCAGGGAGCATGGGATATGTCGCAGTGAAAGTGCTGTCTCATCCGTTTTCATACCATATGAAGCCCCACTGTCTCACACTCAATCATTTAAGGGTCACATAAGACCCTGAGGGTTTAGGGTTTAGGGGGACATTGGGACTGGACACTTTGTCCATCACCATCTTTTTTCTTTTTCAACCAGAAGTGACACAAGAGGGTGGAGCTAAGTACAACCGAAAACTGAAATAGACATTTCTAGGTGACCAAAATGTTACAATTAACTTTCATGAAGTTAAAACACACTGTGAAAGAGTTAAAACACAGAAACCTCTATGGACCATAATTTACTAAATGAACATCATGCTGCAGAAGACTTGAAACTAGAGATTGAGACATAAACTCATGTTTACAATGTTTACTGAGGGAATAAATCAAGAGAAGTAGAGTCATTTATATAGACTTCTATACAACCAGAGGAGTCGCCCCCTGGTGGTCAGGAGAGAGAATGCAGCTTTAACACATGAAGCATATACTTCTATACAACCAGAGGAGTCGCCCCCTGGTGGTCAGGAGAGAGAATGCAGCTTTAACACATGAAGCATAGACTTCTATACAACCAGAGGAGTGGACAGTAGAGAGAATGCAAGATTAAAGTCTTCCTCATTGTCTTTCTATCTCTATGGGAGATTCAGATTATTTTTGGCTCAACAAACAAATTTATGAATTGTGGAAATTCCACTGGAATATCAATATTTAGACACCAAATTACTGTTTTTAATGATGGACTACCTTATTTATGAACACTCTTTACTTTTACTTTAATTGTTTAGTTTTTTCACATTGTCACCTGAACATGTTGCCGACCGACATCTTTGCACTCATCTCTGCTAAAAGAGATCCTATCACCATCATGTGTTCCAGGCCTGATACACGTTATTACTAACCTCTCTCTCCTCTGAGCCGGCGTCCCATCCAACCAGCAGGAGTCATGCTCCCATCAGTGAGCATGACTAGCAGCAGAGTCGTGGTACCGCAGGTTGAAGTTGAGCACTATTCTCTGCACCCGTCTCCTTTAAGAAGCACATCTGGTGTTCTCCTGGGATTTGATAGAAAGACATCCCGGGTTTGATCCTCTGAGTCAGAAGTGCATTCTGAAGCCAGAGACCAAGTGCACATGTTGTGATGAATGGAAAGCAGCAGCTGAAAAACAACTAACAACAAAGGAAACACCACGACATGCTTTTAAAGTAATTATTAGCAGAGCCGGAAAAATACATGATTGGAAGAAAAGAACCCCACGTTCTAAGTTGTGTGCTCTTTTAAATGTCATGTTGCACACTTTGTGTTGTAAATGTGTGTGTAGTATGTGTGTATGTGTTATGTTACATGACATTTTTTATGACCTGATTTGAAGGAACAATTAGGTTTCCACTCTATTTGTTGTATAACAGGATTGACAGACATTTTGAGCTTCAAACTTTTGTAGAAGTGGATTCATTTTGATTCCCTGCTGGCGTAGAATGTCCCCATGTTCTAGACTGAATGTCTGTACTGCAGCATCTTTTGGCAGAATTAAAGCCAAAGGTGTTTCATGCTGTTACTGGCACACGGCCTCTTGTGGAGAGAGGTGTTGTGGGATTATGTTCGCTTCATTAAAGATGCGCCTGCTCTCCGCTTCAGTCGGGCTTTGATTGACAGCTCCTCTCTGGGAGGGAGGGTCCATAAAAACATAGAGAAGAGATCATGGAATCGTAAATTATCTGTTTCTGTTTCGCTGTCCACGTGTGTGTCCATGTGTGTGTCCATGTGTGTGTCCATGAGTGTGTGTACACGTGTGTGTGTACATGAGTGTGTGTATCCACGTGTGTGTACAGGTGTGTGTGTGTGTGTCCACGTCTGTCAATGTGTGTGTGTGTCCACGTGTGTGTGTATCCACTTGTGTGTCCACATGTGTGTGTCCACGAGTGTGTCAACATGTGTCCACCACGTGTGTGTCCACGAGTGTGTGTCAACTCTGTCTCGCTGTCCACGTGGGTGTGTGTCCACGTGTGTATCCACATGTGTGTGTCCACGAGTGTGTGTCAACGTGTGTCCACCACGTGTGTGTGTGTCCACATGTGTGTGTCCACGTGTGTGTCCACCACGTGTTGGATACGACCAAGAATCTGTTCGGTCTTTCTTTCATCAAAACAACATCCCATAATTCAGTCTGTTCATGACCCGCAGCTTTTATGACAGATCCAACAAGCAGCAATCAGAGATCTCAGACAAACAGCTTTAATGACACATTCACTGTCATTTCTTTCACATACTGTACAGCTGCTCGTTGAAGTTAATGGCTCCAAGAGAATCCCATTTGTTTAATTGTGTAACCATTGCATATTCAAAAACTCTCCTTCCTTTGCGTGTTTAATAACTGTGATTCTACTTTTACTGGGATGGATAAAAGAAAAACATATTTTATGTTCATGTTTAGGTTTGACCATTAAAGTCATAATAGCATATTCTGCTTCAGATGTGATCTCAAATAATCATTTTATTTTGATCGTGCATCATGTACGACCCCGACATCACCAGATAAGTGTGGTTTTGTTTTTAGTGGGTTATGAGTTCCTACTATATGTGGCCTATGAGTCAATACAAAAAGGAAAGACATCTGGGAAGAGGCTCGTCCTTGGCACATGTCAAATTTACACCCACATAAAAAGGTAAATACCCTGCAAGGCTGCACAGATACAAGCTGCTGATTGTCCTTCCTATTACAGCTTTATGGAAGGTGTAATTCATACAGACATCACCCACCAGTGAGCCTTAACCCAGAATTGTCTCCCTTTCAGAAATTATCCGCTCATATACAGTACCTCCAAAATACCTCAACCAGTAAAAGACCCTATAGGGGAGTGGATAAGATGATGGAGAATCATATGCTGCTCACGTTATCTGTGGATGTCTCAGATTTTTCTTTTTTCTGGGTAAAACGCCTCGGTTATTCTGATGTGTTCGGCCCCATTCCTATTTTCAATGAAACATTTTAATCCTGGCCGTAAATTCACCATCTGAAGAGTACATATCAGCAGTAAACTGTACACACACACACGCACGCACGCACGCACACACACACACCCTCAGTTTATCTGCCTGATGGATGTGTAGTTGAGTGTGTGTGAGGCTCGTGGTTGGGGGTTAGCCGCACAGTTCCCCTCAGTCTCATAAAACACCCACCTGTCTCACCTCAGAGACCGGCTCCTGTCTTTCTTCTCAGTCCCCCAAGGACATGCACATCGCTTATGTCGCCTTTCTGTCCCACATGCCGTCCAAACACGTCTCTGCTGTCCGTTACCCAGTCGGGTCAAACAGCTACATCGGTTTGGAGATATCAACCCGTCAGTCTGCTGCAATGACGCAGGTGGAGCACGTTAGCAGTGTTAAAATACGACCTGTTAAAGTCAAGTTACTTATCAAGCCGGTTATTTTCAATCATCTAGGATACGTTAGTAGTTCCATATCAATTATTGAACACAAATCATGATTTTAGTACTTTTGTCTAAATTTAACGTTAAATGACATAGTTTTGCAGCCAATATGCAACTTTAGGTTGTTAAACTTAATGACGTTTTGTAGCCTAAAGCTAACATTATGTTATAAAACATAACAACATAGTTTTGTAGCCTTAGCGTAACATTACATTAATTAACCTAATGATGTAGATTGTGGACTAAAATTAACATAAAATTGGTCCCATGGTAATTTTAACATGTAAATCACTTGAGTATAGTTGTAACATATCGTATAAACAACAGCTACCTCCAATTACTCAGTGGCAGCTGTGCATTTTCTACCAGGGCCTTCTGTGGCGTCTGATATCATACACATAAATACACGCATGACGGGATGCTGCGTCATTAACGGACAATGCATGTAGTCCACATCAACAAGAACCAGTCACATTTAGTTATAACAAACATGACAAAACAATCCAACAAAACTGCGGCACTAAAACGCCGCACACTCAAGAGCACGAGCCACGATCAGAAGGAACAATATTAACTACCGTAAAGTTCGCCACCACGCTCACCCGATGGAAAACAGGTCTGATGGCGAGGGAACCCCTGCCTCGCCCACCACCTCCACAGAGCTAGCTGTGCGGGCGCTAGCTTCTCCGGCGGAGAACCAAGCGAGGTGGCGGGGTGAGAGGCGCTGCAGCACGAGTAGCAGATGCTGCTGCCCTGCACTGTTTGAGCTCAGGTAAACAACACTGCAAATTCAGCACGAAAATAAAAGGTATTGTCAGCGTTAGCTGCAGCAGCTAGCTCCCCGGCTCGACGCCTGACGCGGGCAGCAGCAACAGCGCCGTGGCTTGTTTATGATTAAATACAACTGCAGATGTAAAAACAGTAACACAAACAGCAGATGCTGTTCACTTAAAGACAAAGTCGATCCTCCTCTCTTTGTTAACAAACAGTTCAATGACGAGGTTGTACAGTTTACCGGTGCGCTTCAGTTCCAGTACCAGCTCCTTCTCGATGGCCATGAACGCCAGTGAGGACAGTCGAGCCTCCCGTTTTAGGGCTGAAAATGTCCGCTCGACAGTGGCAGTTGATATTAGGATCGTCACCGCCAAACATGCCCGTAACCCTCCCTAAGAAAGGCGTCGACAGTAAATCCACCACTAAGTCCGTTTCTCCTCCTCCTTCAGCCATTGAGTGTTAAAAAAAAACTAGACCAAGCAAAAAAATAAAAATGTCATAACTTGTTTCAGCCAAGAGACTTGACTTGAGACTTGTCTTTAACTCCTTTAGACTTGACTTGAGACTTACTGCAAACACATCTGCTGCTATAATGATACGACTGTATCAACACTGTGTTTCAAATAGGATCTTTTCATAGTTTTTATAGAAGTACAGTGACTCATACTGTCTCATGATGTTGCATTAAAGCCACCATTTAGCTGTTACATTAACTACAGTACATTCAATGCCATCAGCATCAAGGTACTTCAGATGGTACATCATTATATAATCTCAAAGCCCTTTTGTATTATGGTTAGATTTAATGCCTCACATCTCTCCAGGTAAAGATGTATTTTTAGCTGATGAGCATAAAGACATGGATTCTTTTTTATTCTGAACAAATACATTCACTTATATCTCCTTCCTGTCTGTTTGAAGATTGCTTTCCTTGTATCTGCTCTTTGAAAACACACCACGCTGTAGAGTGTTTCAGTCCACCTTGTGCATCTAAAGATACACAATTTGCCAGAGCAAACGAGTCGGCGGCTTCAGGCCTCGTGTCAGAGTCACGCTGAGGTTAGTCTGTCTCACTTAAGTCTTGTCCTGCCCGAGTTTGTTTGAGCACTCTTATTAAATCGCCATACCGTTGTAGCTCTCTCCATGACCTGCCAAGGATAAAAAATCTGTTTACTGTAAATTGCACCCCACTCTCTCTCAAATACCATCTGCTGCCCGACCTGTGCTTCGCTCACAACCTCTAAAAATAGACATCCTGATTGGCTCCTGAGCAGACGGGGGTCCACACCAGCCCCAAACCCCTCAATGCTGCTTTCTGAGCTTGTCTCTGACGTACGGCTGTTTTCATCTCCTCGAGTCCAACATTAAGTCCACCAATCTGCTTACCGTCTGATGAAAGTGTGTGTTTGCATTCAGGTAGGACTGACAGGGGTTTGAAGTCAGAAACGGATAAAGAGTAAAGTGTATGACTATATAACCCTCAGTTTATGAGATATGCCCGGTGTGAGGTTTGACCAGAGGGTGGTGCTAGAACAAAGGACATGAAGCGTTCAAAACAGGACGAGTTCATCCTGTGAGGAGCATGAATGTGCTCGGCCCAAATTAAATCACAATTACACATTTGCTTTTGGGGTTTTTCAATGAATTGCTCATTAATATATATATATACATATATATATATATATATATATATATATATACATATATATATATATATATATATATATATATATATATATATATATATATATATATATATATATGTATATATATATATATATATATATATATATATATATATATATATATATATATATATATACACATATATATATATATCATTTTTGTTATTATTATATTAAAGCTACTGTTGGTAACTTTTATACAAAAGAACCTTTTTTGTCATAATTTCTTATGTCACAATGTACTGCTAATAGTACTTGACACAGAACATCAGCTTCCTCGGCCAGCTTTTTGTTCTCCTAATGACATTTGAGGAAATCAACCAATCAGATCTGAGGAGTTTAAGGCGGTTGCTGCCTGTTAAATGATCAATGAATGGTAAAACGTTTGCTTTGCTTGGTGGGCGGGGCTTGGTTTTTGGCTCGACTGTTTTCAACATGGCTCACTAACAGTACACCAAAATATGTGTCTGAAAACATTTGAGGCGATAAATAAGCAATGCACTGGTTCACATTTGATCAGTGGTGCCTAGTTTAAGGAAATATGTCAGAACTTTATTTCAATCAAAGTTACAAACAGTATCTTTGAGGAGGACACATTACTCTGAGTGCACAATGTAAACGCTTATAGCTTACGAGCTAAAGAGCGCTTTAGTGAAGAATGAGCACCATATTATATTATACACCACCCAAATCACATTTACAATAACTTAAAGACTACAGAATCTGTGCAATTCACCAGCATTGTGTTTGCACTACACTGGCATCATTAGGACACGCGTGTGTTGTGTGATGAGGATGTAACGCGGAGGCGAAGGCACAACAAAGCGAGCGCTTCCTGTGCTGAGCGCCGCTCCCGCCTCTGCGTATTTTCCTCATCACCAGGAGCTGTTTAGTATGCGGTGGGTGTAAATGGGAGATTGGCGGGGCACCGGGTGACAGAGCGGGCCACTCTGTCATTAATGTGCCCATCGCTGTTATCATACGCCTAATGACATCGCTCTCAGATGGCATGCTGGGAGCCCGACCGCGGGGAGCCCGGCTCAAACGTCTGCAGGCACCGACGCCTCCCGCCATCAATTCTACACGTCTCCACAGCAAAAATCGGAGACCTCCCGATAATGTCTTTCACGGTTGGGCAGACTTACAGGGCTTCCCTCCTGCCTGGCCTTGAAATGGGCAAATTAATAGTTCCTTTGAAACAAATTGGAATTACACCCCTCGATGCCTTAATGTCAGAATGCGAGAGCGTTGACGTCCCGCGTCTGACTGCTGATGGAATATGAAGATCTGAGGAACACACTGGAGGGGAGGACAGTGTGAGGGTGCAAAGATATGCAGGACTCACACACACACACACACACACACACACACACACACACACACTCCTCCCTCGCTGCTCAGCGTGGCCCTTTACAGTACCACTGTGTGATCTGTGTGAATGAAGGTTGGAGGCGTTTAATCCTCAGCATTAAAAGGGAAACCCTTCCACCCCGTGAAAACACTGTGAGACTTAATAATGTCATGAGACACTACGCAGTGCTGTCTCACTTTATAGCATTTATTAGAGAGCTGTTCACACTGTTTTAAATGGCAAAGCATAGTCTCTACATCCTTAAGTTTCTTCATCCTTTGCATCCTGCACCATGTTTGGATACCATACTTCCTGACTGTCGGCCCAGGAGGAGGAGCAGCAGCCATCTTTGACTCAAGCCTATTAATAACCCTGAAACCTTTAACACAAGTATAACTCATTTGAAAGCTTTGTTCTTAGTCTTTCACATCCAACCTGGAAAAAAAATACAGACAATTATATTTGTTATAGTGTCCCGCCCCCAGGTCTGTATTAGGAAATCCTATCGGAATGATCAAGTTTAGTCCTTACTGATGAGGTTATTATTGTAGGTGATTTTAATATTCATGTGGATGTTGGCAATGATAGCCTTATGCTGCGTTCACACCAAACGCGGCGCGATAATTCAAAAACGCTTTTTCGCAACCTATCGCGTCTGTGCATTGACTTTGCTTGTAATCTGGTCGCGCGTCAAATCCGTTTGGTGTGAACGCAGCATTAGTGCTGCATTCATCTCATTGTTGGAGTACAGGAACCAACTCACTGCTGTGGCCACACCCTCAACCTTATTCTTGCATATGGCATTAACATAGAACATTTAACCCGTAAGGACCCACGACGCGGGTGTCACACGTCCTTTAAGTGTTCTGGAAAGTTCCATAAACAGCTTCATCCTTGATTTTAACTCATGAAGTCCCAAAGTGACGCCTACTGAACATCTTGGTGGGTCATGTGACAGGGTCATGTGATTTTGTGTTCCCATAACAACCTTTCCAAAATGGCTGATCCAGGTTGTGACAGATCTGAAGAAAATGCTAAATTTAAAAAGCTTGTTTTTCATTGTTAAAGGTAATATTTACCCATTTTAAGAATGATAATGCTTAATTAACATGTCCTTTAATGTCCTTTAATGTTTTGAACCTGCTGTGAGCACATTTCCTGAAGAAACTGATATAAAACAAATCAGATAACAATCGTTGTGACACATACGTCACATCGGGACGTTAACCTAAAAATTGCCGGTAGAACCCAGTGTGACATATATGCACAATGCGAAAAATAATTATGATCTGCTCAGTTAATTCGGCTGATTCAATAATATTTAGCTAACATATTTTATATTGTTCAATCCAAAGCATATTAAAACAAATAAAAAGTAAAAAATCATGTTCTAATTATGTAGTTATTAATACCATGTTTTTACCATTGAAGCCCAATGTGACATATATGTAACATTTCAAATATTTAACACTATTTTGAAAATAGAAATGTGTTCTACGTGGTCTATTTAGTCTCTTTTATGTCCCCCATAATTTTCCTTGAAGGAGAAATGGGTCCGGGTTCTTATGGGTTAATAGTCTTTCCACAGAACCCTCTTTTATCGGATCATTATTTAAGACCTTTTGAATGTATCCTACCAAACTACACGCCAGGAGGCAGGAGTTTCTCCACCAGATGTCTAACTGACGTTGCTGTAGCTACATTTAAAGAAGTGATTCCTTCTGCATTTGATTCATTACCATGTCTCAATATAACAGAGGACTCCTGTGCTAACTTTAGTCCGTCCCAGATTGATCGTCTTGTCGATGCTGCTACCGGCTCACTGCGATGCCCCTCTAAAAGAGATGATGAAACAAAGTTCGCTCCATGGTATGACCCCGAAACCCGCTGCACAAAGGCAGAGCAGAGACCGAACCACTCGGATATAATATCCATTGTGCCCGCCTTCATTTTATGGGTTGATTGACGCGGACATGAAATATATCAGTTTAGCAAAAATCCTTTTTTTGTGTCACACAGTGAGCTGAGCTGATGGAACTATCCAACAGTAAATGCAGTTCTATAAATATAAACTATAATTATTTCTAAGGTGAGGGCTGAAGCCCCCTTTACACAGATTCCACAACACTGTGGGAAGTCAACTCTGCCTCTACGGCGGCTTTGCTTTTTGACACTGAATGAGACAACATGATGCTGCCTGTGTGTGATTTCAGATAGCATGAGGCATTACAGAAGTAACAACCGTGTCTGGTGTGTGTGTGTGTGTGAATGTAGTCCATAGACTCTAGGACCATAATTTACGAATGAACATCATGCTGTATTGAAGAAGACTTGAAACTAGAGATTGAGACTCATGTTTACAATGTTTACTGAGGGAATAAATCAAGATAGAAGTACCGTAAAAGTCGGGGTACAAGCCGCTCCTACCTCCGGTCAGTGTACCGCTGTAGCAAGCTAGGAGCAGCACTAGCTAGCGCTGCTGCTAGCGCCCCGCTGTTGCTACTACTGGCCGCGTCCCCTCTGCCCAAGTCGGGTGTCGAGCTGGGGCTGGTCCCGCTACCTTTGGTGGTTGTCGGGGAGCTAGCAGGTGCGCTAGCGGAGAGCTAGCAGAAGTTAGCGGGTAACTAGCGTGAGCGCCAGCTGGCTACAGCGGGGAGCAAACGGGGACACTGACCGAAGGTAGTAGCGGCGTGTAACCCAACTTTTACGGTAGAGTCATTTATATAGACTTCTATACAACCAGAGGAGTCGCCCCCTGATGGTCAGTAGACAGAATGCAGCTTTAACACACGAAGCATAGACTTCTATACAACCAGAGTCGCCGCTTCACTTTTCAGAACTGAAGGTTGCCGAGTGTAAAATTGCCGTACCGGCTGTCCCTTTCACACGGACATCAATTCATCTCTGTGACTACCTCCGCTGCCGGCTTAGTGATGGAGCTACAATGGACTCTGTGATTGAAAAGCAAAAAAACTTTCGCAGTTCAAATGTATTGGCACTTCAAGGGATAATTCCAGATTCACTGTGATGGTCTGACAGCGCTTTGACCTAACAGTAGTCTCTGGTCAAATCTAATGATTGGTCAGCTCATGAATGCTAAATTTAGTAGCAAATTACAGGCAGTAGTTGATTTGAAGACGATATGCTTGTGAATACTTGATGCATCTGTGGCTCCAGGGAGCTTAGAGACCCAGCCTGGACTACAGACTACTAGCAGGTCAGAGAACCAGAGACAAAGTAGAAGAAAAAGAACCTACAGATGTAAATACAATCAACAATCAAACATGGACGATTTTATTACAAATCCAATGACAAAATAGATTGGTATGTAGCACTTAAAGATACTGTAAATCAACGATTAAAAACATGTCTTTTCAACACAAAAAACAGACTCAATAATACTTCACATAACTGTAAATGAGTCAGAAAATAAGTTGATGTTTTAAATGGGGGAATAAAGAAGATATGCATGAAATATAAAAATAAAATCCTCCAGTCAAATGTCGAGTGAAATGCGTGTGAAGACGGTGAGAGGACGCTTCACTGCTGACGTCAGCGTGCTCGGCAGGGATCTGTGCACCCCGCTCTGCTCGCCTTATCTTGTAAACAGGACACTGAGGATACTCTGTGTGGACACACTGTCTGATCATCATTAGTGTATGAAAATAGATTGCGTGGAAAGTGTCATAAACACGTCCGCTGGCTGGGCGTCGCCGGCCGGACACATGCCTCTGCTGTAGTGGTGTGTGTGATGCTTTCATGGGCTGAGATCTGAGCGATGTCTGTCCAGCCTCGTTCATAAAAAGTACAAACTCTTCCCTTAAATCTAAAGATATCACAATTTTAAATAGTGTTTTTTTTTTCCTAAAATACTCCTCTGCTTGCTAAACTATGTGGAGTGGAAGCTACCTGCTGGCCGACTAGAAACTTTGGGAGGCTAGTAGAAAGTTACGTGTGCTATAGTCTGAATCGAGATGCTAAGACTGGAGGTGAAGCCACAGAGCAGCGGTGTGTTCGTGTCCGCTCGTCGGGTTCAGTTTGGAATCTCCTGCTCCGCTGTTTCCTCTTTAACAGCGCCATCTTCCTCCAGCTGCTCCTGCTCCTCCTCCTCCTCCTCCTCCTCCTCTTCCTCTTCCTCCTGGAAACACAGGACACAACAAACCGTCACATAACAGATGGCACCTTTGAACATGTCGGCGTTCGGGATGAACAGAAAGAAAGAATAAACCTGAGCCTCCTCTCTAAAACAAGTATGCTGTCTGACTCTGTACTGCAGACATGTGGATGTACTGCTGTCAGCCCGCTGTCCTCACGTATCACGTCCACATAGAGCTGCAGGAATGAGTCCTAAAGCCCAGAAATGAGTCAGCATTTTGCCACTTCTGGTTTCCTCGTCTAAAGGTCAATGGGTTTTTGGTTAGATGTCTGAAATAAAGTCTGTACACAAGCTGAAGAGATTGCTTCCAAGAACATGATCTACGTTAGCAAATAGTCTTGTAAAAAGGTGGTTGCAGGCGTCATCATGCTGATCACCAGTCTGCCTTCAGCTTAGTGGTGAAGCTGTTAGAGCTACGTTACCATGGAGCCCACACTGTCACTAACTGCACTCTCATTTTTGGAAAAATTTAGTCTAATTCAGAGAAAAGCAGACAGAAGGGTCCATAATTGGCGTTTCAGGGATATGTCTGGGAGGGTTAAAAAGATGAAGATAGAAGCTAAAGCTACAAGTCACTGTTTCTGTAGAGCTGTAGGTCTTTATTCACTTCAGAAGTGCTAACGCTAGGTAATGATGTGCTAAACTACTTTTTATGTATAGTTTAGAAACATATTTCTCCTTTTAAACTCTCCGGGTAACGATTATCACTATTACACAACGTTTAACTATGACTAGGCTCCACTGAACCATCCTAAAAACCATCTCAAACGATAGCACCAGAGTCTGTGGAGCATAGTCGTCGGTCCCTGGTTGGAGCTGGGCGATGCTTGACTGTGATTGGCCGGTCTGTGTTCAAGGGGGCAGGACTTAGCGAAGAGCCAATAGCCCACCTCCAAATGCACATCCAGGGCCAACTTTGAGGACCAATTAAGTCTTTATGCAGAGCGGGAGAAGGTCAGGAGCCAGGTGAGTGGCGAGATGGGCATGAAGGAGACGAGGGTTCATCAGTTTGCATAAATGTTAAGTAGTTCATTTTCAATAAAAGTTATTATGGCTATAAAGACCGCACCATCTTCTAGCTAGCTTCTGTTTCACAACTGAGGGCCAGCCTTATTGTTTGGCCCCATTAAATGTTTTATGCACTGTATATGCAAAATTAATTAAAAAAAATTATACAAATGATGAATAATTTCCCAAATGTACACGTGAGTTTTATAGCCAACTAAAAGGGAAGTGACACGGGGAGAGCAGGAGTCGTAGTGGGCCAAGCGAGGAGCCGGCTGATTTAGTAAAACAGACAAAGTGAAAGTGACAGTGGGGAGAGCTGCAGCGGTGATTAAACGACTCTGACAGATACAATTATCCCCCTCCAGAGGTTAATAAACACATCTAGCCTCCAGAATGTGTGATCACCAGGTTAGGACCTGCAGCCCACGGACGCATCATGAATCCACGCTCCTCCAGAGAGCTGGGAGGTTCTAATTCTCTGTCAATCACGAATGCTTTCACTCCCCTATGGATTCTTTGTGTGCTCACACAAATGCACACATTTCTTAAATATTGTAAACCTTTCCAGACATACTCATCCTAACACAATCTGGTGCAGGCCTACAGACAATGTGAATACTTCAAAAGGCCAATCACCAGGGATGCAGTTTTTAACACTGCACACTCACGAATAAAAATAAAATCATCTTTTCACAAGAGATTGTGAGCGGGCAGACTCATTTAACACCATTAGACTATGGTCTAAGACTTTCTCAAGCATTTGGTCTAAAGATTCGTTGGGTTGTAATTACATCTGGAAGATTATCTTTGCAACTTGATACCAATAGCCCCATGGCTCTGTGAGGTGGTACTAGATGCTAACATCAGCATGCTAACACCCTCGGCAAGACGAAGCCACCGTGCTGATATTTTGCAGCTTTACCATTTTACCATTTTACTATGTTCACCAAAAACGTTGACCTCATGATGTCGGTAGCAGCACACATCTCTGCCTGTCTGACTGACATCTCTCAGTGGATGTCCGCACACCACCTGAAAAGTAACCTTGACAAAACTGAACTACTTTTCCTTCCAGGAAAGGGCTCTCCCACCCACAACCTGACTATTACCTTCAACAACTCAGTGTTGGCCCCGACCCCGACCACCAGGAACCTCGGTGTGACACTCGACAGTCAACTCTCCCTGACTGCCAACATCACCGCAACAACGCGTTCCTGTAGGTACATGCTACACAACATCAGGAGGATACTGACCCAAAAGGCGCATCCGCTTCAAAACATTGGTACTTGCGTACCGTGCTACGAACAGATCGGGTCCAGTCTACATCCAGGACATGGTAACACCGTACACCCCAGCTCGTTCGCTCCACTCGGCTTCTGCCAATCGGCTTGTAGCTCCGTCAAAGTCAGACTGTTTGTGTCCTGGCTCCTCAATGGTGGAATGAGCTCCCCATTGACATCAGGACAGCAGAAAGTCTCTACATCTTCTGCCGTGAACTAAAAACACATCTTTTTCGACTATACCTTGAATAAGGAAAGTAGCACTTTAGTAGCACTTAAATGTCTCTTACTGATAGCACTTTGTAGTTTAACTTTATTGAAATTGTACTTTCTTGATTCTTGTTGTTCTGAGTTTGTACTCATGGTTGAATGCACTTATTGTAAGTCGCTTTGGATAAAAGCGTCAGCTATATGAAATGTAATGTAATGTCACTGGATGCAAAGTCATTACTCATGAAACGGTATATTGCCCAACCCTAATCCACAAGCACTTGAACATACATTGGTCATAGTTTTCCCACTGTGCTTCACCTTTACATCTTCCCCTTTCCTGCTCTGTGGATGACACTCACTGGACATTCTTGACCGGTGAAATGAAGATTCCTGACCAGTCTTTAGTAAATAAAATACGTCTGGGATTCTATCTTGTGAACCATCGTTTGATGATGCAGATTGAAAGTGAAATTGCCACGGAAGATAAAGATGAGCCACAAATAAATCAGCGTGTGGGATGTGCTTGTTAAGGCATGTGTAGAAACTGTAAATTAAGGGTTCTGGGTAATGCAAAGGACGGCTCATATATTATCTCGTCACTAACGGGAACCTTGTCCGTGCCTCTGGAGCAGTCTCGCCCAGGAGAAAAATGTGCTACATTTTCCTGAACTCCGGATCCTTTCTGGTGCCGGTCCATAGGGCTGATATAAATCTAGCTGTGGGGTGACACCTCATGAACTCCGCCGTCGTATACACCCGTGCCATCCACCAAATCTCCCTGACAAGCCTGCCAATTTTCCAATTACCTGTGGCGCCATCCGTTATCGGGCTGGGGGGGCAGCCGGCTCTTAAATGGGAAACAAGAGCGGGGAGGCGGGGCCAGCGCATGCTAACTATCTCATAAAGCCAGAGATGTGCTTCCCATGCCTCCCGCGCTGATATAGTGCGTGTCCCTGGGGACCGGGCTGACACCGGCCGCCCGGCCTCTCGGGGTTTCTCGTGTTCTTGATCCTCCCTACTCCAACCCCGCAGCCACCCGTCACACCTGTGTCTGCCTGAGGGCGTCGGCGCTCCACGGCTTCACTGTTGCTGGTATTATCCTGCTGTCTGCCTGCCTGCAGAGCCCCCAGTCTGAGTGGGGGGGACACGGCCCCAAATCTTCATCAGTTTTTCGTGTTTCTTTGAATCTCAGTGAAATGCTGTGCTGGGAGTGATACTACAGCTTAAGATTGCCTTCCGTTAGGGCCCACTCCTCATTCATCTGCCCTTATAGTCAGGCTTATGGAGTGAGTCTACAGAAATTGCCTGTGCAGCGTGCAATTTAGAGCGTCTCAGAGATGGAGGGGACGAGCTGTTAGTCATATTTGAAACGCAGACGTCACCTGGGGAGCATCTTCGGAGTTGTTTGGGGAGGGCGTAACTCCTCTTGCAGAGCACATACTGTGTCATAGCGTTATAATTCTGCAACTGAAATATCTGCAATTAAAGGAGGATGTAAACCTCTTTGAGAGCGGGAGCATTATTTAAAGCCGCATTCCCCGACTTCCTGGCCACTTTGGGGCATCAGAGAAAGCTGTAAACATAACGCATTGTGACGTATCGCCTGATAAATGTGGGAAATTGTGTCAGCAAACGAATCCCTATTTGCACATCTAACCGACACACAGAAACATTAGGATTCATTTGGAGTCCTGCTGGTGTTAATTAAAATATCACAAGTACAGTCATATTGTTTATTCAGATGGGGGTAAGTGTTGTGTTTATTGGTGTATCTTACATTACAATGTAACTTTATTTACTCAATGCTGTTGTTTACGTCATTCTTCTTCTCCTGTTGCTGCTACTATTGTTGTAAGCTCTATCAGGTTTGCATGACATACTGTACAACTTAAAGATTTGGACACTGCCAAAACATTTAATAAATCAGCCCACAATTCCATCACAATTCAGAAAGAGTGGCCAACAGTATGACAGCATTACTGTGTTAGCCCGCTATTAACCCACAGACATCTACCTACTTTACCATTATGCACTATACAGCACACTTCTGACTATGCTAGTATTAGCATAGCACTATACAGCACACTTCTGACTATGCTATTAGTAGCATAGCACTATACAGCACACTTCTGACTATGCTATGCACTTCTTAACAACCATGAGAGATGTTTAGCGCGTAGCCCGGTATTTTATAGTAGCTGATTGTTAAAAAGCATACGGTTGACACTGAATGTACAAAAGACATGTTTTGTTTATATTGTTGTGTTTAGTCTGCAGGGAGCAAGTTGCTGCATTTAAGATTTACAATTCACTGTCACTACGAGGAAAAACGTAAATGCGATGCATTGCTGATTCTATCACAGTTGTGTCCGGTCCAGCCTAATCCATTTCTCATGTGCCCCCCCACCCATGGAAAATAACTGCCCACCCTTTACACAGTCCAATTTTCTCTCTATTTTAGCACTGTTTTGGAAAATTTTAACATATTGCCCAACCCTAATCCACAGGCACTTGAACATAAATTGTTAAAATTCAGGCAGATCATATAAAACGGTAAACATAGTTTTCCCACTGTGCTTCACCGCCTTTACATCTTCCCCTTTCCTGCACTGTGGATGAAACTCACTGGACATTCTTGACCGGTGAAATAAAGATTCCTGGCAGTCACAGGAAACAGAGTTGATGAGAGCTGCGAGACTAAATACTGCATGCTTCAAAAACAAAACGATGAGCTGAAAAGATGCTCAGAGGCGCTGTAGGGCTGAAGGGAGCTGCAGAGCTGTGAGCTGGGTGTGTCCGCATTCAATTTAATTCAGCTTATTTTATACAGCCCAACATCAAAAATACAAATTTGCCTCGTAGGGCTTTACAATCTGTACACATAACATCCCTGTCCCGGGACCTCACATGGGATCAGGAAAAACTCCCCCAATAAAGATAGTAAAAACCCTTTCACAGGGAAAAAAGGGAAGAAACCTTCCCGCATGAGCGCACCTTTCACATTACACACGTCATTTGATTCATTCAAGATAAAAATATTTTAAGCATTGGCCAACAGTTACAGACCCCTTCACGTTATTTGCAGCCTTATGGTAAAATCGTTTAAATTAATTTTCCATGACACATTGGCAAATTTATTTAAATATATAAGGAATAAAGAAAATATGTATAATGTCTAAATCTTTCCTGAAATACTTTAATCGATGTGCAATTATGAAGCATCTCCTTTTTCACTTGACGGATCTCCACATTGGTTGTGCTCTGACAAACTAAAAATACTCTGTAATGACTGGATTGACAATATGGTTAATGCTGAGATGATGAACAATAAGGTGTTGGACGTTTCACAATCCCTCCTTGTGAAGTGTCTTTGAAACAAGCCGTGTGTGTGTGACGAACGTCTAATCAATCAAACGGCATCATATCCATCACATCAATGACACATCAAAGATCCTGTTTTTAGACAATAGCATAGCTATAATTATCACGGCAAACCTAATATTATCTGCCGTTTGAAGATTTGCAGCAGGTTTTTTAAGCGCTGCTCCTCCACTGATCCAGAGAACGAGGACAGAGGGACTCCAGAGGTTGAGGTAGGGAGCTGCGTTTTGCATCAGCGGCCCTCGCTCCAGACGTTTGCTTTGTGTGAAGTGAAGAGGCAGATGCTCCTCCTCGCCCCACCACTCCTCCCTCCGACGGACCTGCAAGAGCTGATGGGCTCTGGCATTGTGGGATATCTCCATCCATTCCCTCTGGGGACGAGGGGTAGGAGGAAAGCGGAGGGAGGGAGGGGGGGATTGTTTTCACCGCTTGCTTTCCATAGGCTGGCGGGCCCCCTGGCACTAACATATACATATATGATAATGAAATGCCACATTTTTCATCTGAGTCGGGGGTGGCGCTTTTAAAGGGCAGGAGCAGCGTCGTCTCAGTCATGTGATGCGGGGAGAGGAAGAGGAGGAGGAAGAGGAAAGCTCAGACTCAGCCGTAAGGGCGACGAAGAGCAGTCCGTCGTTCACACTGTTAAGCCTCTCATATCCCCTGCTGCTCGCACCATCAACAATAACACACACTCTCTCTCTCACACACTCACACACACACACACACACACACACACACACACACACACACACACACACACACACACACACACACACACACACACACTGCACTGCAATCAAGCTCATAAGCGCAGATTACATTTTTGGCTGTAAAGGATTCATAATGTACAACACAGCGTGAGCTTTAATAAGCTTTGCCTTCCTTTATCAAACTTGCGCAGTCCTCAAACAAATTAGCAGTTAATTAGAGATTTTCTTATCTTGTTTTCTGCTTTCATGCTATTTATTTACGAGTGTGTCTTACGCTGCACAACGTCTGTCTGCAGAAGAGCTGCTGCACAGCGTCCTCTCACCTTTCATGGATTCACTTTCCCTCTCAGGGAGATAACCGCACACTTCTGTGCAAAGTAGAGTCTCACTCGTTTCACATGTTTCATATAATCCATCAGACTTTGTCACATTGCACAATTAATTAAACCCTAGTTCAGTTTAATGACTAATATATTATTTTAAATGCTCAAAAAAGATTAAGATGAGCTTAAATGATCATTGGCAAACAGACTCAGCAGTAACAGAGGAACCTGTGAAACATAATCTGACCAAAACAATCTGGACTCAAGGTTCACTTCCTCATGTCAGCTCCACGTCACAATAATAAGGGATTTTTGGGATATTCTTTTAGGTCATCTAATGTTTTTCAGAAGCTACAGAAATACAGAATTCCAAAATGTCAACAATTATTAGGAATGAAAATAATTATAAATAAAACAATTTAATAAGCAATAGTCTAAAGTAATATGATAATGTATTATAACTCAACTATTTATTACTAAAATGTATTTCCCCTTTATTTTCATAATTTTATTAAACTTTTTTTCACAGAATTTGAAAATATTTTTGATTGCCAATTCTACTATAATTTCATAATTTATATAATAATGAAGATATTCCTGAATACATAATTATTTAAACAGTTGCGGGGCTCTGCTACAGTTTATGCTACTAAAATGAATGCATGTAATTTGTAATTTTCTCTGCAACTAAGTACGTTTTCTTCTTCCATGCCGTTTAATAACTGCAATTACTAAAAGTAAAACTGGGAAACTATTGATAGACTATTGCCTGATTGATTTACTGATCATGTTTCCATTTGTTCTCAAAGCTCAACACCAAACACATCACATGTATGTAAATCTCGGTGATGTAAACAGAACACACATATTTCAAAATGCCAAATTACAGACTGATCAACCGTCTACGTCATCACTATGTGCAGAGATTACGAGCTATATATTAAATAATGCGTTAGTGTTTGAAAGCCAATCCCTCGATTACATCTGTAACTGTAATTACAATTCATACATTGTGAATTAGTTTTTATATGATTACAATTTCCTCTCATATCATGCCAATTAACACGAGTGATAGCAGAAATTATTAGGAAATGCTTCTGTAGTTTATTTCACGATATGTTATTGAATTATATTTTTATTATAGGCCATGTTTGGTACATACATCTGTTGTATTTCTCATACTCATAACTCTTTTCATTGACATTATAAAGTCGTTCCAGCTGAGTCTAATGTTGTATACTGTTAGACTGTTGGCTTGTACTGTAGGTATGTGGCTTCTCCTCAGCACCACAAATACCCATTAACATATTAATACATTTTAACAAAGACAATACCACTGTGTGTGTGTGTGTGTGTGTGTGTGTGTGTGTGTGTGTGTGTGTGTGTGTGTGTGTGTGTGTGTGTGTGTGTGTGTGTGTGTGCACTGGCATCTTGCCATTCAGGAGATGACACATGCAGCGGGTCATAAGCAGCGCTTCATTAGCGGTTCCGGCAGTGCGTTACATTTAACCACCTCTGCCCCCAGCGCTCCTCCTGCACCCACAAACCAGTCACCAGAGAGCACAATTAAATTTCATGACTGCGCATATTTGCAATTCCCGTTTCATTTATTACAAAGGGCATTCTTTAATGTCCTTTTTTTTCTCTCTCTCTGTCTCTCCAAGAAAGGTATTTCCATTTTAGTGAGGCATGACAGACACGAGGTAGAGGTACCAGGCGGCGCCTAATTTAATCAGAGGTAAAAAATTCACAAGTAGGTTTTTCTTTTTTATCGCCTCGTCACAGAACTCCAGATGCCTTACAGAGAGGATATACGGGAGAGCTGCTTTCTCTCTGTTTCCATTCCAATTTCAAGCATTTAGAATAAAGCAGGGGATCATAAATAGGCCTGAGTGCTCGGGCACTGTGGCATAAGTGCTTGCTTTATTTTGCTTTATCTGCTTTATCTCTGAACAACGCTAAACACGAGAAAAGGAAAAATATGTCTTGTTAAATGTATTTCACATGGCTTAATGAGTTCTACACCGAATATACAATGCGGCTTCCCCATACAAGTACATGCATAGAAATCACTTTTGCACAGCAATATATAGGCAAAATATGGGCATTTGAGAACGTTTGTAGTGTGAACAGAGGTTAACACTGCCCCGCCCACAGCGGTTAACACTGCCCCGCCCACTCCCCATCACAACGTCCAGGAACAAGAACAGGATCTCTCACCGGCTATATTCCTTTAACTACCGTAAAAGTTGGGTTACACGCCGCTACTACCTTCAGTCAGTGTCCCCGTTAGCTCCCCGCTGTAGCCAGCTGGCGCTCATGCTAGTTCCCCGCTAACTTCCGCTAGCTCCCCGACAACCACAGAAGGTAGCGGGACCAGCCCCGGCTCGACACCCGACTTGGGCAGAGAGGACGCGGGCAGTAGCAGCAGCAGCGGGGAGCTAGCAGCAGCGGGGAGCTAGCAGCAGCGCTAGCTAGCGCTGGTGCTAGCTTGCTACAGCGGGACACTGACCGGAGGTAGGAGCGGCTTGTAACCCGACTTTTACGGTATACACTATCAAATTGAAATAGAAAAATACAAATTAAATAATTTGTATTATTTATTAGTGATTACATTTTCATTGTAAATCAATCTCCCTTCAGCGTGACACAACAACACAACAAGCAACTTCTCGTGCTTGCGTGCCGTTTGACGACCGTAGGGGAGTGACGCGAAACGCTGGATTAGTCATGAAAGTTGGAACTGTGGGCGTTTTCCAACTCCAAACAATTGTAACATGACCGACATGTTTGAGTGAATTTGCAGCTCTAAAAGCAAAGATAAAAGAAACAGATACATCCTTTTGGGCTCATAATCAATACAATAAAAAGCTTTATCTCATAAAATAAGTGTGTAGCATGTTACCTTGCTACAAGGTGCATGCTATTCTTCTTAAAATATTTACTTGCCTGATTATCATGTTTTTTCCCCGGAGTTCTCTATAACATTAACGTGCCATGCCAATCCAATGTTGATGAAACACCCGCATACCTAAGCTCCAGCTCCAACCAATCTCTGACAAATACTTCAGTCTCTCCTGTGTCGTTATTATGAGCAAAGAGCCAATTACAACGTACAGAACACTTGTTTTTATTTCCTCATTGTTCCTCACGCGTAACCTTTGAGGGTTAATGTGACCAACATGGCCGACAGCAGTAGAATAATTAACGTTAGCTCCGCGACACAGTTCACAGAGCGTCTCTTGTCTGGTCAATGTGCTCTCTGCAGGCCAGCGCCTGTCCATGGTTAGAGATCATTGTAAGATAAAGGACTCATTGAGATGAATGCATTTTAACAAGGGAAGCATCAACATACAACACTATCTTTCTAGTCTCATGTCTATTAGTGCGACGCTCATTACCCAACACAAGCTAAGGCCACAACTTACCCCTTTGTTCAGCTGTGGTGTGTTCACAAAAACATGTTAAACTAAAGTTTATTTTGCATATGTATTGGAGGATCCAGCGTGCTTTGTGCCCACGCAGCAGGAGCCGGGGACTTGTTGGAATGCCACCTTAACGAAGGGCGATAAAGAAAAACTGTCTGCTACGCTGTTTATGGCCATGAAATACTGAGGGGGTCCGAAAGCGGCCTCATGTACGCTCACCGCTAAGAGGGTTGTTAGAATGAGCCAGGACCAGAGAAATGGACAGCCGGGGCCGCTGGGGACCCCGGCAGCAATCACACACTCCTGTTTACTCCACAAATTGGCCCCTGAGAGGGACACGGGCGTCTGTGGCGCCTAGTTAAAGTGATTGAGGTGACTCCTAGCCATTGATTTTCTCTTCGTCTTCGCCGCCCCACCCGGCCACCCTTGACCGTGTCCCGTGCTCCCTGCAGGCTAGTTCAGCTGCCCCCGGCTTGCCTTTAAATCACATTAAACTGTGGTTAAACTTTGGCCGTGACTAAAAGACAACCGTCATTGATGAGGTTCTCGTGCTTTAAGCACTTCATACGCCTGAGTCAAAGCCCCGACCGCCGGGCTTATTGATCGCGCCGTCCTTACGGCATTACGGTTCAACTGGAATACAGATAAGAGAATGTAGAGAGCAACGCATTCAGATCGCCCTCCGGGATTTGTCTCCATTCCATAAATGCACCAACGATACTGAGTAAACCGATCAGACTGCTAATGAAAAAGGCTCATTGAGAAAATAAAAGCAGGCTAAACATTAGATTGTTGCACTAAGATAAGACACCCGCTGGCGGAGGAGTTGGTAAAGAGAATGCATTCCCTCTGTCTCACTCTAAATACCATAACATCTGATGAGTAATGATGCCTATTTTTCTTTCAATTTACTCGATATGTAAAGGCAGCCGAGCGTGCCACTTCATTAAGTTAATTAGGCTAACTTAATTACAGTCTTTCACAGGTCAAGCGATGGAGCTTCTGATTGATGGCGCAGTGTGTAAAGGTAATCTTCCTCTGAATCCAGAATGACATCCAAACGAACATCAGCTGCTAAAAAACATCCAAATAGACAAACACTAGTGAAAACAGGAAAATAGGCAAAGACTATCCTTAAACGCATAACTGCCACGTACACATAGACAGAGCTGCATAAACCTCGAGGTCATGACAGAACTTCAAATACAAAGCGGTCGCTGTGTGGGAGTGGGCCTGTGGCTGTGGAGGAAGGGAAGAAAATGAAACTTTTACGGACAGTAATTCCAACAGTTGCAATCCTTTTGATGACAACAAGTCTGAGTGCAGCTAAAGTAGTGCATCCCACACAAGTTCACAGTTGAGTACTTTAAACACTGCCTGGGCAACTTTAAGAGCTTTTGGCATTTCAAACCTTTTATCCAAATCTTCTGGTCTGATTCAGCGTGGAGCCCAGCATGCCAGGCGGCGCTGCAAGGGTGTAAATAAAGCCTTAAACAAGCGGCACGGAAACAGGCTTAAATTAAAGGCCATCCGTATATTAAGGCGACGCTGTCACTTTACTACTGAAATCAATTCAGTGAGGGCCGTTGGCGGCAGCGGGAGGGATGTGGCCTTGGCCAGAGCGGGTTTATCTAAGCCGAGCAGGCCGAGAGGAACACAGCGTCTATAATGAACTCAAGCCTGTCTAATAAACAACGTCCGCAACGGCACCAACGCTCAGCTCCTGCATTCGCCTGCAACGCTGTAAACCAGCAGCTCCTCTGTAATTACTGCTGCTGTACAAACATCTCCACAATATGAGCCCATCACAGGGACAAATCATCAGCAAGAAGACGTGTTGTTATTCACCAGGACCTCACAGAGTCCCACACAAAAGAATAGCAGACGAAAGCAAAAGCTCTTGTGTCTTAGGGTTTGTTTTCTTAAGCGGGAAATAAAGTAGTATAGTACCATCTTTGTCGTACATTTGAATTTGGTTTGGTCACACAGATCAAATACTAATTACATGAGAATCACAATGCGTGTCAGCATTACGTGACGTGCATTACAATGTGTTTATGGGATGTGCCAGATTTTAATAACACGGTTTTATAACTTTGATGCACCGACTAAACCTGAGATTTGTCCAATAATTCAAATAGACTTGGTGTTCATTGATGACTGTTCAATCAGGGCTTTGTGTAACCGGCTTCAGAACGGGTATGTCATCTTCCTATAGCTAGCTATCTAGCTAGCTATCTACGGAGCTACATCCATGATAAACAGTGACAGAAACAAATAGCAGGGCAAATAAGAACTATACTTAAAGAACAGCAAGACTAACAATGTGACATGGCATACAATGCTAACCATTGATACTTGTGAGTTTTACGATACTAAACGCCACAATAAAAACGAGACATGTTAGTCAGTGGCCAAAGAGAGGTTTGATACGCCAATTTGCAGCATTACATACTGCTGTGTTTTCAGTAAAAGAGCCTTTTGAGGGGTGAATACATTTCATAATATATCTTAAAGTGGTTAAAAATGACTAAAAGTACAAACTGACTCCACTATAGGTGGCTTTCACACTGCACTCGGCACTGGGTTCAGCACACATCCCCAGCCATAGTTAGCCAGCCATTGGAAATAATGGGTTTCAGAGCGTCGTGTTCTGTGAAAGGCCACATTATTAATCTACATGTACTATCAAATACTATCACATTTTGTTATTATGTCTGCAAATATTTAGGTCCAAAAATATCTGTACTGTGTCATACATTTTAAAATAAGGCATGATATCCTACAATGCAGGTAAACGCACACATTACAACACTTAACAGCGTGAGTCTCATAATAGCCTCTGATGTTAGTCAAAAAATGCATTTAACTGGGATTTATCTAGTATGCAAAGCAGTGAAGGGGAACAGCCTCACATTACAGAGCACGCTATGCCTTCCAGCTGTGAAAACGCACGAGATGTGAATACCATACTTAAAGTTGTTAGCCCACGTCTAAATGCACATGGTGTAAATGATGTTGCATCCAGAAGCCCAGGTGTAGTTTCACTCATAGCAATTTATCTTCTGTACTTAACAAAACAAACCAGCGTATATTCCCACTCTACAGTCTGTCTGCGGTTGGAAAGATGTAATCTTGTTACCATAGAAAACAACAATGATAGAAAAGAAAACTTTATCTCCAACTTCACAGGCATTACCTGGAGAAAAATCCTATTGATATTTCTATGCTCTTGTCTTAATTTGCATATATTTGTTATTGCGGTAATCCAAAATTAACAGAAAGTAATCAAGTTACCTTACTTCAACATTGTGATAGTCGATTTGGGTTACTGACCCACATCTTTTGAAATGTAAATCACACTAATTGAAACTGGAACACATTTATAAATCACCCTCCCAACCCTGACTACATTACTCTGAAAACAACCTTTAGGTCTACATCTACAAGTACGGGTCCATTTACCATTACCATCCAACATCTCAGTAACTTTTCTGAAATCTACGGATTGGCCAGATGTTCGAGGCTAAGTAGCCAGGATTTGATCTTCTTTCTCAAGCTTTCTTGTTGTTATTCTTTGCAGGCATAAGGTAATAATCATCAGAGATCATGCCATATAATTTATACTATGGCAGCAATCCTTTTCATATCTCTTATTCGGTCATATTTTTAGTCATGGTAGTTTCTATAGGGATGGCAATATCGGTCAGTCTGTCAATCCACTACCTTGGTCTAGACTGAAATATCTCACTGGCTGTAAAATAAAAGTGCCATTGAGTTTCGTACAGACATCCACGGTGACTAGACGATCGATGAGTGATACTGTAACCTTTCCTCTAGTGCCACCACCAGCAAGGCAAAGCTTTTACTTATTCAGAGAAGCCTCTACTGGGTTGACTGACACACACTTTTGGACAGACATATGGTTCCCATGGGATGACTTTGCTGATCCATTGACTTTTCCTCGAGCTTAACCACGAAATGTCTCAACAGCTGTTTGATTGTCATGGTATTTGGTACAGACATTCATGTTCCCCTCAGGATGAATTGTAATAACTTTGATGATCTTCTGACATTTGTAGCGACATCATCAGGTCAAAGTCTCAATTTAGTCTCAATTGATCCAATATGGTGGACCTTAACCCAGTGCAATCACAAACCAATGGCAGTGCCATCAGCCTCAGCTGTATGTTGTGTTTGGTGCTAACAATCCAATATTAGTATGCTACCATGCTAAACTGAAATGGTGAACATGGTAGACATTACACCTGCTTGGTATCAGATTATGTTAGCATGCATGTATCATAATGTTAGCATTATGTTCAGCTGAGCCTGAGAACAGCCTCACAGAGCAGCTAGCATGGCTTTGAGCGTTTCACACTTAAAGGTACAATAGTGTGTGGATGAAGAATTGTGTTGTTACATTTTACTCAATTAGGTGGCTGGCTAGTTAGCTAACTAGCTTTCTAATTCCATGCGTTCTCACGCTACACTGGGTACAGAGAATGAGCCCAACAGTGGCGGGTTGCCAGCGGCAGCACTTGCTCTAAACGGTTTGTCTGTCACTCTCTGCCGCTAGCAGACTACAGAGCTGTCGACTGCTCTTGTACCAGGAAATTGGTCTCCATGCGGCGGGGCGCGAGGTGGAGAGACCGCATGGTGCACTGGCTAGCTAATTATCTCATTTGTGGTCTAATAAACAGTTACATGTTACATGTTAGGGGTAGCTGGTTCGATCCTTGGTCTCCCCATAGTTCGCATGTCGAAGTGTTCTTGAGCAAGACACTGAACTCTCTGGTGCTTTTCAGCAACCCACTGCTATCCTGCTAAGGATGGTTTAAATGAACAAGACCTATTTCATGTATGTATGTAAAAAGTATGTAATATGACAAACAAAATGAAGTTTTTAACCAATGAAATGACAACGGTGCGCACCAAGGCACAACGGCTCCAGGGTTCGATTCAACAAGGCTGCTGTGGACTTAGTCTTGTTGTATGATTTATGCATCAATGTGAGGAAGTACTTTGATTTGACAGAAATGAAATTAGCAAAACCTGTGACTCAACTACAACTAGCGTGCTCTTATGTCTCTTTGTATGACTCATTGCATCTCGCCTCTTTTCACGGCTGCAATCTCACCGTCGTACATTTGAGTCGGCCGCTCGGAACAGGTTTTAATACTTTTGTGTTGATGATGTGGATGGATGACACTTGGTATGACTGAGACCTTAATGTTTGAAAAATCTACCAATAGAAATAGAGAGGTATGATGGCAATGTTATATATATATATATATAAAAATCATTGAGCGAACCTCTTGAATCTTTAGTGCAATACAGAAACAGGTTGGCTTTCAAACAAGATATTTAACCAAAACTTTGCTCAGCATCACATACTGTCAGATATTTTGTTCCTCTCCCTTCAGATGCGTCTTCCTCTCAGATAAGAGCAGTGGCTGCAGGGAGCTCAAATCACTTCCTGTACAATTCTTTGTAACAGACTGCCAGGCAGAGGGGTTGACCATCCGCTATCTCTGCCAGCAGCTATATGATCAGGTAATACTGTGCACTTAGTGCTGACATTTAAAAAAACATTCCCTCCCCCCCCTCCCCATAGGCAAAAACGGTGCCTGACTTGGCATTTAAAAGCAGATAATAAAACTTTCCCTAAATACAGCTCTCATCTCAGAGTGCTTTTTAGATGCCCTTAGTGGAGTCAATTATCTCCCTACACTTGCTATTACTGAGACACTCTGAGCACCTTGTGCCTTAAAAAGGTCTGTGCACCATGCTCTCTCACAAATGTCACATTCTTCACTGCCTCTCAGAATGTAGACCCTGCAACATTAGAAATGGCGTACACGTGTTGGCTTCTTTCACCCATTTGTTGCTTAAATATGCCGCTTCATGTGCCGGAAGAACTCAAAGCGAATATTTAAGATCCTTCAGAATCGGAAACCATTAACTCTTACATATATTGCCAAAGTAGAATATGAACAGATGGGTATAACTAAGGCTTTGAACCGGTTTAAAGTTCTTGAACACGAGTGATCTTTGCTTGCTCAAGGAATGGAGAGAAAAAACATTCACACTAATTTGTCACTTCAACACAGCAAACGTTATCCTCCTGTCACCAGCGAAATGTCGACCTGCTCTGGGCTACAGAGAGCTGAAGGCAAGAGGTTCTCCCATTTGATGTTAACAAGTAGGAGGGAGGGGGTGGAGGATGGGAGCGACTTCATAGGGACAAGATACTCCAGAGGGAATGAGAAACGAAGGTCTAAGAGGTGGCAGAACGAGAGAGATGACAGAGAATTGAGGCGCAGAGAGCCACAGAGACCGGCTTAATACTCACTATTTGTCTTTACTGCTATAAGTCTGCAGCATAAAAGTATCAAATATATGAAGTCAACGATACAGAGGAAAATACCATCTAGAAAAGGTTTCATCTGACATGGGGATTTTATTCTCCAGATCAGAAAACAATAAATCCATTCAAGCAGCAGACCATTGATTGCGCACCGTCCATGGTGATTGACATTAATTTTCACACTGGGATTTGTCGATAACGTTTTTTTTTTAATGGCATGCGATCTACCCGCACTACCTCTGCGATCGACGTATTGGGCACCCCTGATTTAAACTAACAATGAGAATTCCAAAGCATACAGTATACCTTAAATCCGTGATTCTTAACAATAGGGCCGTGGCCCCCCATTGGGCCGCGAGCGCCACCTAGAGGGCCGCCAAAAACTTTCCGTTTTTCACCTATGGGCCGCGGGAACGCATAGGATATGAATTGAAGACACCAGAGATATTACTGTTATCCACGAGACGCTCAGTTACAGCCACTTGGTGGCGGTAATGTGTCAGTCAGTCAGTTGTTTAACAAGCTCCAATATGCAGAAGAAGACACTCAGCCAGCCTCTAGCTAGCCTGTAGCAAAGTTATAGAGAAGTATTTAAAACGAAAGAATGAAGACAAAAGTGGTGCCGAACACCCAAAACGTCTAAATGTTTGTGCAAGTATGTTCCTGACTTCACGAAGTAGAGCTTTGTGAACGGAGGTAACGAGGCGGAGCTCTGAGCCTGTGTGGAGTGTGGGCTAATGCTAGCCTCGCTAGCTAATGCAGCACTGAAGGCTTCAGATGCAGAAAAGGCCTGTCTGTCACTGACTGGCAACTCCAAATGTGCTGTGAAAGCCAGCTGTCACAGATATGAAGAGCAACTTCTGGTTCTGCAAACAATTACTGCTGAAGCATATCAGTTACAGATTAAAAGGCTATATTTTAATTTACACTTTATTTAAATGTTATTTACACTTTATTTAATTTGCTAATTATTAATTTGAATGGACATTGTGTGCACACCTTTTAGGAAAGGGAGTATTTTGACCATATCATAATTTGTATGCATATTTTCCAACTAAGGTGTACAAACTTGAATTCCTATTGGATTGAATCATGTGACTCTGACAAGTCAAAAATTGTAAAGAGTCTTTCAGAGGGATGCAGCACTCTTGAAATTCTTTTCCAGGTCTGTAAATAACCTTTTTAAAATTCCATGACTTTTCCATGACCGTAAGAACCCTGATTATTGCATCTTTAATTATATTCTGGTAAAGTTTGTGGGGGAAATATTAGACAATCCTAGTTAAAATTGGTACAGCTTATTTGCTTTTTGGGTTGGATCAGTGTGGGGGAGGTATGCCATCAGGAGGACCACACAGTGTTCATGTTTTTATGTCCAGTCAAAGAGTTACACTGGCTTTGCCTGTGTTAAGTACAGAATAACTTGATCTGTTGTATAAAAGAAATGCTGTTGCAAGGAAGACTATTGACTGGAACCAGAACCAGATGACAATGAAAAAGTAGATTTATATATGACTATAACTAAATAGAATTTACTGACTAAATTAAATGGATTCCATGTAGTGACAGAAATCAAACAGAAACTAACTAACCAAGGATATGAGATGCCTGAAGATGCAGGGCGAAGGAACTGTGCTGAGGTTCATTACACGTTAGAGTGGGATCCCAATGGACTGGAAGTAATCCTGAATCCCTTTAAGGATAAAAGAGGACAGATGTTCACATCTGATACTGGATTATGCTGCCTGGACCGATCCTCTTATTCAGCCTTTCTGAATGTGTTCTTCATTCATATCAGAGCTATGACTCAGCTATGCCACAGAGCAGACCATAGGTGTGTATGCTTTATGTGTACATACAACACAGAATGTGTTAAAAAACACGTATGGAAATACTAATAGTATATTTCAAAACTAATCAGATTTTAATAGATTTCTACATGGGGCCACTTACCATTTAAAGAGAGCTTTAACCTTCTGGTTTTCTTGATAATGTTCTATTCCTGTGATGTAGCATTTCCTCTATAGCTTTTATAATGAATTTCTGGTGCGTCAGCATCAATCAGCCCAATATTCCACATAGATGTGGCCTATCAGGACAGATTACTAGATTCTAGACGGATAGAAAGGGGGTACACATTTATCAATTAGGTTGAGAGGCAGCAGAATGGTCTCTTTATTGCAACCTGATTTAATAAAAACAAGCAAAGAACTACATTAAAATCAAATAGTTGTTGGTTTATTGTTTATTTATGTGTTTTTTTTTTTAGATGGAGAGCCCCTGTACTGTAATTTATGTATTTATTTTCAAGTGAAAAGACTTTTGCAATTACCAGGTAAATGTAGCCTACAGTTAGCTTTGGGCCTCACCACATTAAGCAGGTAGGTAAGCAGGAGTCAGACGGAATTCATCAAACACACGATCTATGTATTCTTATCACGACCATTCTTTCAGTCGTTTTTTTTGCAGCCAATGAATGGAAGTTACCAGATTTGGAATGCGGTGGAGGCAGCTATCTGTCAATCACCTTGTAGCCCCGCCCAAAAGCATCCCTTGCTTTATGGTCTGTCGGACTCTAAATGACCATAATTTACTAAATGAACATCATGCTGTATTGAAGAAGACTTGAAACTAGAGATTGAGACATAAACGTTTACTGAGGGAATAAATCAAGAGAAAGTCATTATCTCATAGACTTCTATACAACAGAGGAGTCGCCCCCTGGTGGTCAGTAAAGAGAATGCACGTTTTAAGACACCATCGGCTTCACCCGGCAGAACTGGAGGTTGCATCTTTCTTAGCTAGGAGAAAGCAATTGTTCGTTATACACCTTTTCTCCGTATCATTACAACATTTATTTGTATTACTTATTATTAAGTTATTATCATGGATTAGGTAAGTCACTTGGCAAGTTTGCCAACTAACATATCCTCTCAGGTTATAAGCTGTAGTTTATTAGTATTTTGTATACGGACACATTAGCTCATGAAATATGAACCAATATACGAGCCAGATCAGCCCCTGGGTTCTGGATGAATTAGATGTCCTTTATCCACTCTCGACAGTATTCTGCTACGTTGGCTGCACACTATTGCCGCTGTTGGGGAGCTGAAGAGAAGCAAAGCACTCCGGAGCACATTACAGACATATCCTTTGCGTTTTTGCAGCAAAACTGTCCAAAGACATGGACATTTGTCCACAAGCTGTTATCTGCAACCGAGAAAGTCGGGGAAGGTCTCTTGTTAGGTTTTGTTACGATACAAATCCATTAACACATTCATTGCATCTATTCAACACTGTTTTCCCACCTGTTTATAAATGAATTCTGACCTCACAATTTGGTTTGTTTGAATTGAACCTGCTCAACCAGTACTGTCTGACTGACCCACTGTGGGCCGTTAGAGCCCATTGTGCCGATCGTTGGTATTCCCCTCAGAAAATGGAAGCGAGTCAGCCTTGCTTGCTAATATTAGCACTGATTCCCACCGGCATGGCTTTTTGTGTGCGCTATTCAACACCTGCTGAGCTGCTCCTCAGCCCGGCGCTGTGTTAGTTTTGCATGACAAAAAGGAAAGAATCTAACAAGCGTTAGCCGAGTCCAGTTTCAGTGATGGGAAAAAAAACAGGATGACCTCAGCACTTGGTATTCCTGTGCAGTTTGCAATGCCTTGATCCAGGTCATCGTTCAGACTGTATGAGCAACGGAGACAGAACAAAACCTTTATGTCACTCTCGCGGTGTAATTCAGAGTCAGAGATATTGTCAATTTGTGACTGATACGATATCTCGGTGAAAAGAACAACAGACATACCAACAGACGAGGGGCACATTGAAATGAAATCCAATATTTATTCTAATTCAGTTAGTTCAGATTAGAAGCGGGGAGCTCTGCAGCTATATAGTTCAGTAGCTAATTTAGGCAATTTATTTAGTTCAACAACAATACATTCCCCCATCCCCTCAGTTGCTTTCTGAGTCACGCAGTCATGCAGCGCACACTCACCTTGGAGGAGGATGTGTCACACTCCTGGCAGATCCAGCCGTACCCCGTCTGCTTGGGGGATTTCTTCAGCGGGGGGTCCAGACACCCGAAGTGATAGCAGAGCCGGCACTCGTCACACCTGGACAGGGAGGGCACGTGTTACGCCTGGCATAAATAAAGCCCCCGTCCTCTCACAATGCAGGCCAGCTCACGGAGCTGTGATGGATGACGACAAGGCAGCTCGTTGTCAAAGTGAGACTTTGTTGATGCGCTCCAGCGTCCCTCTGATCACTCCGGCCCCGTGACCTCACACAGCCATTGACTGTCCAACGGTTCATACGAGTAGCCAGATAAATACAGGCCTTGTTAGTGTCAGATATACCGTCAGGTCTCCTGAAGCTGACCTCACTCTGTGTCCTCAGGTGAAGTAACATTACATTACATTTCATTACATTTAGCTGACGCTTTTATCCAAAGAGACTTACAATAAGTGCATTCAACCATGAGTACAGACTTAGAACAACAGGAATCACAAAAGTACAATTTCTTCAATAAAGTTAAACTACAAAGTGCTATCAGTAAGACATTTAAGTGCTACTAAAGTGCTACTACGGTGCTACTTTCTTTATTCTAGTCGAAAAATATGTGTTTTTAGTTTGCGACGGAAGATGTAGAGACTTCCTGCTGTCCTGATGTCAATGGGGAGCTCATTCCACCATTGAGGAGCCAGGACACAAACAGTCTGACTTTGTTGAGTATTTAGCTCGCAGTGATGGAGCTACAAGCCGATTGGCTGAAGCCGAGCGGAGTGAACGAGCTGGGGTGTGAGGTGTTACCATGTCCTGGATGTAGACTGGACCCATCTGTTCGTAGCACGGTACGCAAGTACCAATGTTTTGAATGACAGAGCTGAGAGAGTTGGTGTACAGAGAGAAGAGGAGAGGACCCAGGACGGAGCCTTGAGGGATCCCAGTAATGAGAGGACAAGGTTCAGACACAGATCCTCTCCAAGTCACCCGGTAGGTGCGGTTGTTGAGGTAGGATGAGAAGAGGGAGAGCGCAGTGCCTGAGATACCAAGGTCCTGGAGGGATGAAATAAGGATCTGGTGGTTCACTGTGTCAAATACAGCTTGAGAGACTTGAGAGAACATATGAAGTTGGGTTGATTTATAAAAGCCCTGATGGATAAGTCCAGAATGATGCTGTTGATCTTTTTATAGGGTGAAACTACTTGATGTTACTCACATAATATGAGTATGAGTGTGGAACTGTTTAACCAATCACACGCTGGAGCAACCCACCAAGCAGCTAATCGTACAAGTTGATCAGCAAAGGGAACAAATCCATCAACCTTCTGTGTGTTCACAGCAGAACCAATCATCAGCCTGACTCTCCCACCTCTCCTGTCACACACTGTCTGTAGTAACATAATTTATATCAAAGATATATGATCTAAACAGCATATTAAAGGATTAGTTTCACACTTTTGGAAACATAACTATACGCGGGATGTGGCTAGCATAGCTTAGCTTAAAGACTGGAAATAACTGGCCTGGCTCTGTCCAAGGATCAAAAGTACACCTACAACATCTCTAGCGCTCTTGTGCATAAAAGGTATCAACATAACCAGAAAATCGAGTCGATATCCGCTCGATAGATGCCTACAGTCTTTCTTAAAATAAACTTCCGTCTTCACAGAGACTCAGCTAGGTTTAGGTAACAAACCACTTAGTTTGGGCACAACAGTTGATTAGTTTTCGGAAAAGAATGTGGAACAGTGTTACGTGATAAAAACATCAACACTGAAAGATGGCTGTTTGTTAGATCCATCCACATCCCCTCCTGTCCACCCAGGCTATATATATATATATATATATATATATATATATATGGCCACTACATACTGGGCCACTTGCTAATGTATTCTACCCACTCACTAATAGCATACAGATCTGGAAGGTCAATTTGCGTCGGCTGTATTTGCAACCATGTTTAGTTAATCCCCTTGCATAGTTCTTGCATTTGTCATTGTATTTAACACACTTTAAAAGGATCTATACAACGGATGTGCAGTTGTTCTTAATGTCAGCTATAGGTAATGCTATTTACTTTTGGTTGTATTTATGATTTGGAATGATGCTTTACATGTACAGAGAACCACAGGGAATAGTTCCCTTCCCACTTCCCCCTCTCCTCTCCCTCCTGTCTAAATGGGGTTCTAGATTGATATTTCATTCTTACATATCCTGCGGGGTTCTTGGTACATTGCTCATTTGCTCATTTCACAGGTTAGACATTGATTTTAAACTGTACCCTGAAGATAACTCAGGGCTTAAAAAGTTTCTCTGAATCCTGCAGACACACTTGTGTTTCCCTCCCTGTCTTTAAACCTCACGCTGCCCTTCTTTGCCAGTAATGGAGATGAATAGAGAGGGTTCAGGCTGACCTCCCCGGCTGTTAAGCTGTTATCAGGTTTTCATTGGAGAATGTGAATCTCCTTCATTGATTAGGACATAATTGACTCTAATTGTGGAGTGTGAGTGTGTCTGTGTGTTTACCAGGGAGGGGGCAGTCAGCCTCATACAGGACTAAAGGAAAGGCTGCTCTCTTTGTGCTGCAGTCACAGGTCAATCTCTCCTTGCTCAGATACATCCATGCTTTCAATGGATTTTACTGAGTGTCAGCGCAGCGTCGACTTCCCTTAGCTCTTTCATGCTGTTCGGTGTTTTACTAGCTCTGCTGACCGTAAGTGAGATTTGTGGAAATAGTTAATGAAATAAAGATGGTAATGTACTTGTTCTGCAGATGGGTTGAACATAAATTAATATGAAGGTGTCCTGGTGGCCTAAAGGCCTTTTCAGTCCAAACAATGCAAACCCATACAGCAGGGGTGTCAAACTCATTTTAGTTAAAGGGCCACATGTTGCCCATTTTGATCTCAAGTGGGCCGGACCAGTAAAATCACAGCATAATAACGCATACATAATGACAATATTTATCTATGTTTAAATAATTGGTGAAGGTTTATGAATGATAAACCCTTTTTTAACTTATTTCTTCAATAAACGAGAAACATAAAAGACCAAAAATTCAGACATCAGCCCACTGTTTACCTGCCTGGGCTCAGGCAATATGTTTAGTAATGTCAATGGTGCAATCAATTGTGACTGTGGCTCAATGGTTACCATGCCTGTCTAATAATTAGAGGATCAGTGGTTTGAGTCCCAACTCAGGTAGTTATTTTTTTCTTTCTTTTCTTCTTTTTTTTTAACAATTATCCCGCGGGCCGTATCTTTGACACCCCTGCCATGAGTATATGAGTCCATTCTCACTGAATCTGAAACGTTTGTATTTCGCAGTGCAGGTTTTTTTCCTCTGCAGTTGTTTCAATTTCGGTGAATGAAGGATGACAATAACAAACCAAGCAGTAAAACTGACTCTTGCTCAGGCTATCATCATATTTTCCCAGATGTCCATTCCATGGATTCTCATGATATCACAAGATGGTAAAAGGTAGATAGACTAGTCCTTGTAGAGCACTTTTCTAGTCTTCCAACCGCTCAAAGCGCTTCACACCCATTCATACACTGATGGGAGGAGCTACCATGCAAAGGTGCCACCTGCCCATCAGGACTCTCTCACATTTAACACCACAGGAACAGCCTGCAGGGGCAAATCAGGGTTAGGCGTCTTACCTAAGGACACATCGACATGGACTAGGGTAACCCGCTCCAGCCCTGAGCCACCGCCGCCCCTCAAAATCACTCCGGAATCGCGAGATCACTTAGAGATCCATCTTCCAGTGAGGTGTATGGGGGCAAATCAATGCCAAAAGTAGAGAGCGCAAATGAGCTCCACGAGAGAGCGCAAGAGCTCAACGAGAGCGTGCGAATCAAACAGCCGCGCGCGTAATTTACTTTGACGAGCGCTTTTACATCGCTACGCGAGCAAAATCCCAGCTCGTGCGAGCAAAAGTTGCTCTCAAAGTTGGAACCTGCTCGCTCTGGAAGCTTTAACCTGATCGCTCGCGTGTCTGTTACCTGCTCGCGCTCAAGTAGAATTTCTTTTTGACAGTAAGTGGGCGGATCCAGTCACTATCGTATCTCTACATCTAATTGGTTACAATCCTCGGCTTTGGATTGGCTGGAATGCATTTCTCACCGGCACACTGGGAACAACACAGTAACGTTACATCAGTTTGACTGAGGGAAAGTTAAGATTTATAACTTAAGATTTTAATTTAACTTTTACTTTAAACTACCGTGGTGTCTTATTACTTTTGACCAAATTGTGTGCAATTATATGTGTATCTATATAAGTATATATAAACAGATACACATAATGTTATATATATTGTGTTTATTTATGTTACACACGTCCCATGTATCTATACTATTATATGAATCTGCTAGGTGTAGTAGTACTATGGGTGGGGTCCTGGGTACAGTTTTAAAAGTGATGGTGCTATGATATAATATAATGGTTCCTACAATCGTTGCTCTCTTATTCTAAAAACGGAATTAACTGGCGGTGCCTCCAATAGAATAAAAGGTCTGTGCCTCTTATTTAGTCCTTTTATCTTGTGTTGTAATTGTATTTGACCCTTTCTTGAATAGTTCTTTAACTTGGACACACCCAAGATACATTAACTGCCTTGAAACACTGTTTGGTATTTATTAGGCGTATGCAACAAACTAAATGACATGCAGATCCCTTATTAAAGACAATATCAATAGAGATACTACGAGACTGACAAACAGTTTCTTCCTGCTGCTGTGACTTCATGTCACGGCCATACTTTGGATATTGTAGCAATGCATAGTGCACTTTATACATATCTTTGTGCAATACTGTCACTATATTTTGTGTCTTATTTTTTGCCTTAAGTTTATTGTAATTCTGTGTGTTAGGAAGACCCAGCAAAATAAGCTTTTCATTGTACAGAATAACTGCCTGTTATCTGTGCATATGACAATAAAAGAATCTTGAATCAATACACGGTAAACTCACACATACACACTCAAAATAACAAATACAGAAATACATATAATTGTATATATAGTGTTTATAACTATGTTTTTTATATATATATATATATATATATATATATATATATATATAATATATAATTGCAAACAATTTGGTCAAAAGTAATAAGACACCGCTGTAGTTTAAAGTAAAAGTTAAATTACAATCTTAAATTATGAATCTTAACTTTCCCTCAGTCAAACTGATGTAACGTTACTGTGAATAAATAATAAACTAATAAAGATTGCTCGTTAGAGCCTCAAAACAGAATTATATCTCATGTTTGATGATCCTCCTCTGTTGCTCTCCCTCAGGTTTCTTCCCTTGTTTCCCTGTGAAAGGGTTTTTACTATCTTTATTAGGGGAATTTTTCCTGATCCGATGTGAGGTCCCGGGACAGGGATGTTATGTGTACAGATTGTAAAGCCCTCCGAGGCAAACTTGTATTTGTGATGTTGGGCTGTATAAAATAAACTGAATTGAATTGAATGTTTAACCGCTAAGGAGAAATCGGAGCCAGCGGATCATTTCAAAAAGTCCTGCCGGGATCAGGCTGCTCTCGGCGGGCATCAGAGCGCTGACGGCCCGGTGCTGCGGAGCTCACGGTCCCTCAGCAGGAACTCAACCCGTTTTTAATTAGGCTGATTCTTGACAAACCGACCACAGATTTTATGCTTAAATAAGTAACTTCTCGCCTGAAAACATCCTAAAATTACATGTTGTGACTCAATAACAGTAGTATTCAGAGAACGTCAACTTTCAGTTGTGTTTTCTCATCCGCCATTGTTCCCAGTGTGCCAGTGAGAAATGCATTCCAGCCAATCCGAAGCCGAGGATTGTAACCAATTAGATGTAGAGATCGATGGTGACTGGATCCGCCCACTTACTGCCAAAAAGAAAATCTACTCGAGCGCCAGCAGGTAACAGACACGCGAGCGAGCAGGTTAAAGCTTCCAGAGCGAGCAGGTTCCAACTTTGAGAGCAACTTTTGCTCTCGTGAGCGGGGATTTTACTCGCATAGTGATGTAAAAACGCTCGTCAAAGTAAATTACGCGCGCAGCTGTTTGATTTGCGCGCTCTCGTGGAGCTCATTTGCACTCTTTAGTTTTGGAAGGGGTTTGCCGTCATAGCGGAGCTACTGGCAGCCACGCGTGGCTGAGGTGTGTTTGAGACAGCATGGAGGCCAACACATGGCGGAAGAGGTCCGCGTAGACAAGGCGTGTCAAACTCATTTTCACCCCGGGCCACATCAGCATCATGGTCGCCCTCAAAGGGCCGGTTGTAACTGTAACACTGTATACATTTAACTACTACCGAACATATTGTTAAATAGCTGTCTTTTGTATTTGATTATTGTTTATTCAAGTACAAATATTGTACATGGATTTATATAAATGTAAAAATATATGTAAGAAAATGTCTCCGTTATTGTGACATAAATCCATTTAATTTAGGGTTAAGAAACCCACATTAATCTAACGAAGAAAATAACAAAGACAAATTAAACGCATGCTATTATATTAACTTTGTTCAAAGCTTTTTTGTCACAGTTGAGAAGGACATAACTCTGGTCCAACAAATAATTGTGAGCGAATAAGAACATGCATGTGGTCTGGGGCAGTGGTTCAACTGGTCTGGCTGCAGGACCACCATCACCCTGAATGACCCGCCGAGATCCAATGCAAGGAACATTTTCAACTTCTCAAATTGATTTAATGAAAAGATGGTAAATTTTTAACCTGAGAAAGTACAGAATATCACAGTATGCCAACACATTTTTTTTTTTTGAAATATTCCCTTTTACACTCAATTAAAAACCCCAAAGTGCATCTCCCGGACTCGAGGTAATACAACACACACAATCATTGTATAACTTCAGCCTTTTTTAACAGACTCAGCAGTGCTTTCATGCACAAACATAAAAAAAAAAGGTCGGGAATGAAGCAAACTAACGCAAATAGTCCGGCGTGTAAACTCATGCAAGTAAAGCGTGTTGTGACGCAGCATTGAGGAGTGTGAATAGACGGCACTCTGCTGCATTAAAACTTCCCTTCAAAATAAAAGCACAGGATTTTTTTTTTGCCCATGACCCACTGAAAACGGGTCCGCGACATGGGGCCACATAACATGACGTGGCGGGCCAGATTCGGCCCTTGGGCCTTGAGTTTGACACCAGAGGAGTAGACGCTGTAATAGCATCAGTTATATCTGTTCTGGAGAGTATTGAAAGAAGAGCAAATTATGGCCCTGAAGGTTTCTCACCATGGGAAAGTTGTTTCTCTCTTCTCCCGACTGGCTTCGGCAAGGGTTTGATTGACGAATGGTTCATCCAATTGCCTGCCAAATATTTAGTCCCAAACTGTTCCCAATGACGGCTTCTCAGAAGGTTCTGTGTGACTGTGCATGAGATATGTTTCTGTGGTTACCTGCTGTTTAACAAATTGAAAATGTTGCACATGGATGTAGAACAGAGGTTAAACATTTGACTTAAACTATATTTGAGACATTCCAATCCATCATTTCAAAGGAAATCTGCCAGCCAATGAGAAACAAGTATGAATATAATGTTTCAGCTGTTTTAAGGCTCCACATATATTTTCTTCAGCGATATCCAGGAAGCTGCTGATCCGCTCTCCTCGCCCGAGTCAATAAAAAGAACAGGATTTATTGAATCAGCGCTCCTCCACACCGATTCTGTTTCATTCTGTTGGGATGCTCTGTCTTCTCATGCTGTGGTTTCAGGATGAATATCATGAAATCACATTATACGCTGCGTCCAAGAGGCTGTCTTGTAGATTTATGGCAGCCGGTGTTTGGATATCAATTACTATCCCTCACAAAGAAGCCAGCTTTGTGTTGGACGTGTGCGCTGGAAGGAATTAGGCAGTTTGATGCCGTCAGATCTGATCGCCAGCCATGTTCAATATGGTGAAAGGAGAGCGTGCCTCAGGCTTTGACTGTGGCCGAGGTTCCACAGGAAGAGCGGAGAACACGTCCATTCTGAACATGAAGGAGTCAGCCGGTCACTCGGTATTCACTTTGTTCACTTCATGGTACACTGGTATCTATGAGAATAGTGTATGTGAGCAAACCAACAGATTTATGATCTTCCATTCGTTTAATAATGTAATAACAAGTGATTTTATAATACCTTCAGTCAAAAGAGGTTAACATTGTATTCTGTGGATGCAGTTTTATTTATTTTCTGAAGATACTAATAACCGCCTTGTCTGATAATAACCGATTTGAATTCAAGAACTGAAATTGAAAAAAAAAAAAAAATTATGCTTTTTCCAAATAAATTTTAGTGACAGGATGTCAATGCATTTAAGAATTAAATACAGTAACATTTGTGACAGTTGCCACATTTTCGGGTTTAAAAAGCTTTTTCTTTCAAAAAGAACGCCATTCTCTGAAGAAGTGGATCGTATAATAACTGTTCACTGTGTGTTCGGCGGCTTGCCCACAGGAACCGCCACATGGTTTCTGGGGTTGCTGGTGAATTTTTCAAAGCCGGGCAAATCAGACCAAACCCATCTGCTATGATAGCTGCAGCACATCAAAGACGGGCCAATCAGAATGTGTTAGACTCCGGTCTGCTTCACACAGGAAGTTAAATCTGTCCTGTGAAGTTGTAGACTGGTTTGTTGATCTTGTTCACAAGGACGTGACACCACTCCACTGATCACTAGGTGATGGTCACATACCAAGACATGCTGCAATGCACCAGCAAGGGCGGGAAGGACACAAACTAAATAGAAGGGATGTGCTGGATTAAAAATACTAATGTTGTATTGGTGGTGGTGCCGCCACACGGCACCACCACGAGCATGGAGGGAGGTCACACGAAGCCACTTCAACCACCAGCGGACTCCACCGCCGAGCAACGCACAATTACACAGCAAAACAGTAACACGACCAGCATTTCACTCACCAGACGCACATAACCCTCCGTAACCCTCTGTGGGAAAGGGGTCATCAGTAAATCCAGTAAATCCTGAGGTTCTAGGTTCGAGATTCTAGGTTCACTGACGAATCACAGCGCATGTTAATGGGCACGCGGGCCAAAAAATAATAATAATAATAATTATAATATAGCTATAACTTTGTGATTCTGTTTAGGCCAGCAGAGAAGGCTTAGAAGGCCCTGACGGCCCACCACTGGTGCAACATGACACTGTGATTTCCATAATATCTTGTCATATGTATTTTAGATGTCATCATGCTATATAGTTGGTGTTTTAATTAAGTCATTGAGGTTAAATTGAAAATCAGCAGTGGTGGAAGAAGTATTCAGATCTTTTAATTGAGCAACTCCTTGAGTCAGAGCCAGCCTGGGGGCCCGGGCCCACTAAAGGTGAGCCGACCTGGTGACAAGCAGCTGTTGTTTTTAAGTGCGGCACCTAGTGGTAAAAGTCTGTTTACCGGTCTGGTGTTATGGCGTAATATGAAAATATTGAACCCAACTGTAAAACACACAATGCGTTTTGATAGTAACTGAATGGTAACAACATGTTTGTGTGTGTACCAGAAAGCTCCACATGGCCCTTTAGCAGCAGCTAACAGGCCTCCAGTCAGCCAAAGAACTTCTTGTTGTTCCAACTCTTCGAGCTACATAGTTATCTCCAGATTAACTTCATCGGCCACAGTGCTCTGTGCCTGCTACCGTTAATGAATTATATATCAACAGTAAAAGCTATTTCCAGCATATTCTATTATGTTTACCTCATTGTATTATACTTGCATGATAAAAGCAGACCAGTGAGGATCTGCCCATATTCATATGATTTCTGAAAATAGAAGTGCAGTTATATTATAAACAAAACGACTATCACCCATTTATTACTAACGTGACCCCTGATGTCAGCGCTTAACTGGGTGGGCTCATCACTAAAGATGATGGCAAAAAGCACAACAATAAAGCCCAAGTGGTAATAATCTAGAATGTCCCTTTAAGTAACCAGCAGGACATGGTGAGGACCTCCATTTAGACTGGGACAAGCCAGACTCTAATAAACATAAAGTTATGGAAGGAAGCCTTCTGGCACTGGGCTAAAAAAAGAAGAAGCTGTGAGTAGGTCTAATAATATCTACATGTAATGTTTACATATTAAGTCCAGTGGATTTACTAAAATCAGAGTTGAAATTTAATTGGCGTAGATAATTGGCATCTCATGAGTTGTAGGGGCATGAGCTAACAGCTGCTGCACATTAGCACAAATGTGCAGAGGAGGTGGATCTCTCTCACACACACACACACACACACACACACACACACACAGAATATAATCTTGGATGGGCTGAGCAGGCATATCTGCCGAGGAAACGATGGGAATTTTAAGTGCCCTCCGGCCACCTAGTGAATAGAAGACAAATGACCAAGGTGTGTGCGCTCCACTAATGAGCACACTCCCATAGTTGCACACAAACCGCCCAATTGATTTCACATGAATCTCTAACCAAGGCGGAAAAAAAGGAAGCAGCAAACTCTTTAGTTTCGCTGCTGGAGACTCTTGAAGACCTTCCAAACTCACAGGAGGGCTCTTTTATTTGGCGAGACTGTGGCGGCTGCACGCATGCTTCCCTAATTACTTTACCTTAATGAACCCTTGTTTAATGTTGGTTGTGTATCGTGGGGAAGATCTTTGAATTAAAGCACTGCTCACTAATGCAGATGCAGGGTTTATTTTTTGTGATAATGTGGTTTTTAATCTTCATTTATCCGTGAAAGGTGGAATCAAATTAGCTAAAATGGGCTAAACATTAGGAGAGTTCCACACATTCACACAGAGAACCCCCCAGTCCACTGCTGAGAGTGCCGGGTAACACACAGCCGTCTCTGACAGAGATACATGTACTTTGAGCTGTTGACCAAGAGCAAAACATCTTGACATTGCTGACCTTGAGGGAAGGGAAAGGTACAGCCTCAAGTAAAGCAAGCTATGATAGCATTAGCTGTGTCAGGCTAGCTAATAGTACGAGACAGGAGTTGATGGTATGGTCCGGTGGGAAAAGGGGACAAAGCAACTAGACCAGTAAAAGCATTTTACTGAAAACATTCTGAACAACATTTGGGGATTTTTTTGTTGTCGTTCAACATCAACCATTGTTCTATTTTTATCTGTATGTTTTGAACACACAGCATACACATGACATGTTTTGCTTAGCGTAGCTAAAAGACCATAAGCAGGGGGAACCATGGCTATAAGAAGTGGACTAAGTCACCCGTTGGTTTGTGGAGGGACGTTTCGCCGCCGCCATCTTGGATTACGGTCGTCACCATGTTGTTGTTTTTTACAACCAAGGGACCATACTTGGAATTTGGAGGAGTGATGTAGAGATGTCGTATCAGACTCTGGTAGCGGCAGTGACCTATCAATGACAGTAGCCCCGCCCTGAATTATACCCTCTGTTTGACTCTAAATGACCATAATTTACTAAATGAACATCATGCTGTATTGAAGAAGACTTGAAACATAAACTCATGTTTACAATGTTTACTGAGGGAATAAATCCAGAGAGGAGTCATTTTCTCATAGACTTCTGGAGAAGTCTATTGCTTCTGTCCATCCGGGGAGAGGGATCCTCCTCTGTTGCTCTCCCTCAGGTTTCTTCCCTTTTTTCCCTGTGAAAGGGTTTTTACTATCTTTATTAGGGGAGTTTTTCCTGATCCGATGTGAGGTCCCGGGACAGGGATGTTATGTGTATAGATTGTAAAGCCCTCCGAGGCAAACTTGTATTTGTGATGTTGGGCTATATAAAATAAACTGAATTGAATTGAGATATAAGACTTATTTTTGCAACCGGTAGAGTCGACCCCTTTTGGTCAGTAGAGAGAATGCAAGTTTTAGACGCTGAGACATTGGCTTCACTCTGGTTGCTGCCTGGAAGAACGACCAGCAGCAAAAAAAAGTCCAATCATACATCACTCAGCGCAGGTAATTAAGTCAGGAATCAAACAGCTATCTAACTGGACTGTTCTGTTTGGCAACTTTGATCTGCTAGCTGGCTGTAGTGTAAATTTTGTCTCACCTGACAGGGGCTCGTATACAAAAAAAATTGCCTGACAACAATATCTATATTGGCAATACAATTTTGTTTGCTAGATTTATGTTTGTTTAGGAAAGAGGTTAGAGCCACACTGTAAATTCAGTGCCTATGGCCAGACACTGAAGGGTATGCCTCAGTGCCTTAAGATAAAGTACCACAAACAGCCACTAGAGGGGGATTCCAGAAGCCTCTGCCTTTAAAGAAATGTATACAGACTGAACCAGAAATCACACACACTGTTGGTTACTTGTACTCAATTACAATTACAATGAATGCAAACGACTAACAGTGTATGAGATTGTCAGTGTTGAGCAATAACTTTGTTGAGGATTTTACCTCGAGAACCATATTACACTGGGAAAGAAACAGTTGAACTGGCTGGTGGTGCTAGAGTAAACATCAGAACATCACCAAAAGCATTTGTCATTCCGATTGTGAATGTTTGTGCACAATTTCATTGCCATGGATGTTGAGATATTTTCAGTCTAGAAACAGACCATCATAAACACCATATACCGGTACCTTTTAGGTTGCTACTGCAAACATTTGATAACGTGCACATCCAACATTAGCATTCATTATTATCTTGGCCAGGAGGATCATGGGAGAACCTCTGAGTCTGTCCACGGCCAATCTCTAAATCTGCTGCAGCAAACTGGAAATATTTTGGGTGGCTAGCTATGGCTCCATGCGCAAGGACCGCTCATGGTTGCAATGACTGACACTTTCTCAAAGCACTATTTATTACCTGTTATTAAATTACATTTATTTTGTATAGCCCAAAATCACAAATTTGCCTGAGAGGGCTTATTATACTGCCATTGACCTCCAGCACACCCCTGTTGAGGACATTGCTGCCTATCAACTACAGCCTATTGGTGTCTAGAAGGGGGGTTAGCGAATAGTGGGTTGTTCTCATTGAATCACACACAATACAGTAGTCTGTGTTTCTGACCACCTGATGAATGTAAGTCCAGTATTCACTTTCTTGCTCTGTCTGGCTCTTTAACTGTTCATTCTCCACTATGTTCACCAGCTAGTCTCTCTGTCGTAGTGAACCGTTGGTCTTCAAAGCTTTGAGATTGATGAGAGTGACTTAGAACACTAAAGTTGTAGCTGGGCCGCTAAACAATGAGCTAAACTCACTCTAAAGCTCTGTAAAGCGCAGGGAGCTGCAGGTTCAGGTGATTATCTGAAAGCTCATCACTATGAGCGACGACTTTACAGTGTCACGTGGTTCTGCATGGCCAATACACTGTTATAAAAGTATTGGTTATAGCTGCTTTATGGCTTACAGAAAAAGTTCATTTTGAAGCCCCTTGCCCAAATTGGAAGTTTTGGGCTTTATAGTACGTTCCATTTTTGGAATTACCCAGCTGCCAGGCGGAAACTTCATCTGGACCACACCCTGAATACAGATTTCCAAAGAAAATCCAAGATGGCTGCTCCACACATAAACGGAAGTGAAAGCTTTAGTAATACCTTAGTAATTTGTGAGTCTGTCTTATAGGCGTTTCACTAAATCACTCGTACACACACTGTCCACACCTATCTGTGGACATGTTGCTACACAAAATACCGCATAATGTCTTGTTGTCAACTGGTGTTACTGCCAATGGTTATCCTGGGAGGAAAATGGTAATGGTCACTTTTTCTGACGAGGTCATTCAGGGTTTCACATCATTCCTAGCTTCCCAGGAAAAAATGGAACCCAGCCCTAGTAACTACCGGGACAATCACAATGTCAATCATCAAAACATCCATTTAGAAACTATTGGCGATAGCACAGACCATCCCTGTGTTCTGTGCTTTTGGCCAGTGTTGGGCTGATTAACTACCTAGGTAGTGAGGAAACATACCTTTGACCTCTGTTTGATTCTTGAAAGTCAAACTTGAGCAGCATTGGGCTCTTGGAGGCTGGTGAATTTAGACCCTCACCGGCTGATCTACGTAATTTAGCAAGTGTTGTTCTCAGTCTGAGTCGGCTGCTACCACCAGCCTATCTGCTCCCAACACTTGCCCTTACACACCCAGCCACAGCAAGGTCCTTGATGTTATCTAAGCAATTTGGCCCTGCTTTAATCATTGGGAAAATTGAGCAGCCCCCTCCTCCCACTTTGGAAGCAGACAAAATCCAATCACTCATAAGAGAGGTTATTGATTGATGTAATCTTATTGGAGGTGAGGTGGTGGAGGGGACATGATTGATTGCTTTTGTCTGCTACACATGTTGCTCTCAGTTGGCGATTCGTGTCCACTTTCATCTGGTATTTAATCTCTGTGTGAAGTCCTGAGACCCCCCCCTTCCCTCCCCTCTGGCATCACCGGGAGGGACCTGTCCTCGCCAGGCGGGGCTTGAGGCGCACACATCTGAGATGGCTTCATTTGATCTCATCCGCCTCTTCAAAATAGCCGTCACATTGCTGTCAAAGAGGAAGCGCCATCGCAGGAGGATCCGCAAAGAGCCCCCCAACCTTCCACGCAGAAATATTCTCTGAAGTATCGCCACAACTAAATGAAATTGCACTGACGAAGACGCAATATCTATAACTGAGTCAGTTGGATGGAATATAACATAATTTGCCTAAATGTGACTTTTCTTTGGGACTTGGGAATGTAGTGAGATAATTCAAGCTCAGTGAACCATGTTGAAGTAGAAGGATATCTGCAGAAATACTTATCCACAGGATGGCGCCTATCAATTAGATATTTAGTTTATCTAGACCAAGATATGATATCACAGAACACAACTGTACACATTAAGTCCGTTTGTAAGCTAATTTCTAAACTTGATCTATGTTAATTTATGCAAAGCCTAAATATTTTCTCAGTGTGGAATTCTCAATGCCAGTTGATCAGCACAAGCATCCTGTGCCAGCACAAAGCCATGAAAGCAAGCAGCACTAACCTAACCCTGACCCCGCCTCCTAAGATAATGGTGGCGAGACAAGTATACGGGTTGAAAGAAGTCAGCAAACCTTTTCTGTTATACAGCATTATCGGCATAAAGTTAGCTCACTCTAGCAAACAAGCTGCTGGTCATAGCAGAACAAGTCAACGGTCAGCATGATCAGCCGACGTAATTAATTACCCTCAGACATTTACATATCTTTATCTATCTTTTTTTATATTCTCTGTCAGTACATAATGACAGATGGAAAAATGTTGTGATATTCCATGTATGTGCAAGCACACCCAACCAACAGAGCTGCTTCTGGGTCAGGGTATAGCAACAAAACCAGAGTGTATTCAATTGAGTAAAGGTATGTTTTGTTTCTTTTGAATTCCTCGTATGATTTGGAAAAAAGAAGTTCTTCATATAAAGTGACAGTCTTTAAGTGTTAGTGCTTCAGTTGGATGCGAGTAACGAGTAACGAGTTTACTAGTTTGGATCATCTCTTCTGCTTAGCTTCTCGGTGTCTGACCCCTTGGGGAGTCCAGATGTAGAAAGGCATTAGCTCCCATGTTCTCCTGTCCGTATCAAAACCAAAGCAGACTGCAAAAAAACAATGAAAAAACAACAACCAAAAACCCAAACTGAGAACTGAGCTAAATAACCTTAATGATGAGAAACAGGACCTGTAGGATTATTGATGGCTGTGGCTTCCCACCTGCTTTGTACCCACAGTCATGGGTCCATGTATTGACGGTGCATTTGTGGCCTAAAAAAAACTCCTTTCTCTCCAGCAGCCCAAGTGGCTGAAACAAGGCAATGAATTTATCACGAGTGGGCAATGCAATTACCTTGGGAGTGTCCACGTGACGGAAATCAATATGACACAAAGGCACTCAGCCATTGACTCTCATCCATGACAAAGTTTGCCGCTGGTGCCTTTCCATAGAAAGGAGTGGATTATTGGACTTGAGCCTCCTACTTTTTTTGATTTACTGTTGGGTCACTACAACGTTAGAAAAGAGCCATTGTTTTACAAGAGGGGCGAAGGAAATTAATGGACTACTGAAGTCAGAGCGGCGGCCTTTATTAGCTCATCTGGACACAACTCATTCACAGCTGGGTGGGGAAGGGAAGAGGAACCGTGTCGACAGCTCTCACCTGTTTAGTATGTGACTGAATGTGTGTTTCTTTCTAATTCCAGCAGGGGGCCCCGGTGAGCTGGGTACAACCCTGGAGGAGAGTCTTTTTCCACGGCAGGTCTGTGCCCTCACCTCTGTGGGACAAACCTGAGCCTTGTAGCGTCCGACCCCGGTAGGGAACTTAGTCTTCTTCATTGGTACCTCCGGGAATTCCACTAGAGATACAAACAGCTTGTGGCCCACTGTAACTCCATTAAAACAAGTCTATGACGAGGTTATCAATTAAGATATAAAGGCACCCACAGGGCTTTGTGGCTCACGTTCAGTATGGAATGATTAAAAAAAGGGGCAGGAGGCAACCCAGTGCCGTTAAAAGAGGATAAGACAGAAAGGAGGAGGAGAGGGAGAGCGGGTAGCTCAGGAAGCATCGGAGCGGACCCACACTGTGGCGGAATCAGTGGGATAAAGAGACGGGGGAGAAGCTGGGGAGTAATAGATTTTAGCTGCTTGGCCACACTTCCCACACAACTCTGGTGTTTTCTGTTTTAATAGGGGGGGAAAGGGTGAAGTCAGCGAAAACAAAATGCCGCCATTAAATCATCTCCCCGGATCCGATGTCAGAGCAGTAATGGGAAACGCACTCATCATCGGAAAGGTTACTGCCTTCCAGACCCCTCCACCACCACTAGCTTTGTCTCTTCGCCCCTCCCCTTCCTGCGCCCCTCCTGGCCCCGGTCTCATCCCAAACAGAAACCAGCTGTAGCCGAGCCGATGCTGCGGGGTCCCTAAAGACCCAGGATGGAGGATGAGGGATGGGGGTACGGTTCACCACGGTGGGATGGGTCCATCTCAGAGATGCCACAAAGCAAAATGTTTCTGTCTCTGTCTGTGTCTCTGACACAATTCAACTTGCCTGTATTCTTGAAAAAAATATGTATTCGTTTCCTTTTGGGAGAATGTTATTCTACAATATATCTATTATTTACTATATTTAATTGATCTGTTTTACTGTATTTTACTAATTTCTCCAGGATGATTTATGAAATATGATTCTTATATGTGTGTGTTTCCAGTCCTTTGTTCACAGGCTCACGTGCTGTCGTCCAGCTCCGCTCTGATTGGCTGGAGTGCATTGACTCACCTGAGCGATGGACGTGCTCGTGTCTATATTGTATTGCCTGTTCTTTTTTCTAATGACTCCTGCCTGACAAACATCTCTGTTAGTGTGTTTCCTCTGATTGTTGCCATAGTTAGATCTGTCAGACTAAGGTCCATTTGAAGATGTATGCATGTGCACAGCTGACCTCAGGGTTACGCTGCACATCCAGTATCGCCTCGTCCGTCTGTCAAAAACTGACCAACAGCGAAATCTATAACTTTGGGCAAAAATAATATTTGCTCCAGGAAATGTCCAATAAGTGGACCCTGTGGTCAGAATGTTTTGTCATGTACCTTTTCAGGTCAGCAACGAGCCTTAAAGCCATCAATTATTTTACTGTTGTAGTATTTAACTCTCAAATATGAATGTCAGTATTGGCCTCAGAACTCAACACCAACGTGTCAGGCTTACATTACATTCACAGAGCAGTGGTGGAGTCCAGAGGATGAACCGTTTACACACTGAATGACACCAATCTCAACTTTAGACTCAGATGTGTCATGAATGACAAACTGCCATACTACATCCACACTCCTGAGGCGATGAACCGTTTAGTTTTCTCTTCAATTGACGTTTTTTTTATGAATTTCTTTATTAATCTTTTCATGAAAAACCATCGGAGGGGTTCAATTCTGATGTGATTAACATGAAATATTATTTAGAGCTGTATCGAAGCTTCTATTGAGATTTTTGAATAACACTTTTAATGTCTTAATATTTTATTAAGTCATCACCCGTAAAAAAAAAAATTAGAATAAACATCCTCAAACAAAATCCTCGATTTGAATTAAATTATTTATCTGATTAAATGAGAAACTTTGAATGCTTTCAAACGAGGACTTTCTTTGACGTCTCTCCAGTCGTCGCTATGAACGTGATGATGGAGGCCGAGCGCCCAGCAAACGCTGATACGTGTGATTTTATTTATTTTGGTAATGACTTCAGTAATCTCCAATAATAGTGTTGTGGCCCAAATATTTTTTATTATTGTGGTTTCATGAATGTAATTCAGCTGTTAGCGTGCTACTAGACCGCCTCGTTAATACAGGTAGGTGTGTGTGTGTGTGTGTGTGTGTGTGTGTGTGTGTGTGTGTGTGTGTGTGTGTGTGTGTGTGTGCTGATAAAAACCTGGTCAGTGACTGCAGTGAGAGAATAGAGAATCCAGCAGATCAGTTGCAGACTGTATTGCGTGTGGGCTGAGCAGTCAGATTCTGTCCGATAGCCCCGCCCCCCCAACCAGAAGGCCACCTCCCAGGTGATCAATCACAGATGACAGCGGGCATTACACGCACAAACGGACTGCCGCCGCCGCACCTTTAGAACAATTAATTAGCTGGCTGACACTCATTTATCACTACGGCAATAAGGTGAAAAAGTCAAGAGTTTATTAAAGCTCCGCTTAATTTTCAAGAGCTGTAGGCCAGAGGCTGACACACTGCACGTACACAACAGCAGCAACATTCACATTCTTACTTCATACAGTATCACAATACAATTCATCAGAAATAGTCCCCTAAAAGCATGGGTGTAAACAATGTTTGGCGATCAAAAGGAAATATGGTAGTCGCTTCAAGACTATATCACAAATCAGAGTTCAACTCTTTTCACAACACAAGCTTATGATGTATAGGCACAACAATGTATGATTGGCCTCTTCAATAAATACTGCACACATTGTCACACGTATAGCTACCTGACATTCAAATTCAACAAGACCACATCACTTATTGTACATTGTTGGAAATTACTGTATAGATCTGGATAACTAGACACAGCCATGCATTGTAGAACTGACCTTGAGACGCCAGAGCAGGAGTGATGGGAAAGCTCTGGTCAGGGGGCAGCAAGAGGTCTCGTCTCTAAAGACGGACCAGTGTGGCCAGAGAAGCAAAAAGGGGTCGACTGCTCCCAAAAGCATGCATATAGGCCCTGAGCGGGCAGCAGAGTGACACATGAGGGCAGAGCGGGACACTTGTCAGGAGCCCTGACGGCAGCTGCTGTTTTGACAGCGTGACTCTGGACCGCCAGGGACATGGAGACAAAGCTGGGCTTCTTTCTGAGGAAGTGTCACTTCAAGAGGCGGAGGAGAGGAAGACCTAAATGCCTAAAGACAATAAAGACATTGGGACTAATATTTAGGTGCTATTACCACGAACTAAACTAGTTTGTTTCTACTACAGATGCTATATAATAAGTAGCATTCATGAACCAGAAACGGTTGGCTTTTCTACTCACAACACTGACTTGTCCTAATACTTCGGGCCCTCTATGTACATAGAAAAACACAACACAACATTCAAGTCTGGGAGAGCCTCAATAATACTGATCGGTACTGATGAGCAGTGGTATTGAGGGGTCAGAAGTGTAGAGACCTGAAATAGTTCACACACATGTTGGAGGCAGGGGAGCACCAAGAGGCAAAGAGAGGAATTATTTGTGTCCAAAGTCAGAAGATGCAGCAGGCGTCGTCTCTCACTGCGAGCCACGCGGCCAACGGGCCGAGAGGGAGTCCCTCCAGAGGAGACGGCTGCCAGGCGAGCCGTCAAGAGCAAGCCAGCTTTGGACAAACTTATTGCACTGCTTCTTTTTTATTCTATCTGCTTCTTGGTGGAAAACAGTGCATCTTCAGTGGTCTCCGTGGTTCATTAGTGGGTGGACTGCTATCATAAAAAAAGAAGAATCCTGCCTTAAAGAAAGGTGCTAACTAGAACTCTATAGGGTTTGACCCGAGAGGAGAACCATCTTTGTCCAGGTAGAACCTTTCACGAAGGTAGTACCTTCGTGAAAGGTTCTACCTGGTAAAGGGTTGGCTGGAAGAATCTTTAAACACTAATGCTTCCAATAATCCTTGAAGAGTTATTTATTTCCAAAGGGTTCTGGGTAGAACCTCTGCCCTTCAGAAAGAACCCTTATGGAACCATTATTATTATTATATAAGAGTGTATCAAATCAAACTGATTTCCTGATCATTAATCGTTGATAGATCCCTACTGTGTCTGGAGGAAATCCTTCACATTAAGGAAGTAAGATACGACTTCATGGGACCTTTAAAGAAACCAATGTCTCAATCTCTTACAGATTAAACCATCAGTCGGCTCCAAGTCGACCTCTTCAGTCATGTTCTACTTATTTGTGTTGACCGCTCCCTAACTAGCACAAGAGAGGTGTTGTGGTTATTCGCCAGAAGGATTTAATACATGAATTGTATAAAAAACATAACTTTTTCTTACTTGGTCAAAACTTTGTAGATGCAGAACATTGCATAGATGCAACTTGAGCCACAACGGGTCACAAAAAAGAAGCGACCGAGTTGCTCGTAGTGTGTAAAAGCAGTTAAGAGTCCAACATTAACCAAAGATCACGGACTCCGGGTTTTGGATTCAGACCGTCCCGCTCAATGTTCGTTGGACAGTTCTTGGTCCAGTTTGGATCAGAGGTGGTTGCGGGGCGGCGTCTCAATCTTCAGCCTGACTCGAGCGCCATTCTTCAAGCGCGTCAATTTGCCTCTCTGTCTCTAAGCCAACGGTCATCGGTCCCCAGTTTTTATGGGAGGTGAGCTGGCTGCCCCGGCTCTCACAACCTGTGCAATGCAAAGATAGAAAGAGTCAGGGCAGCACAGCTCACAACCCGTACAACGTGCTTCCTCTCTCTCCACGGACATGCTGCATGTCTGCAGTGCAACATGTTACTACATGGATTCTGCTGATGTTTACTCTACAATGGCTGTTCTTGTTGGGTTGGCTCTACACATGCTGCTCTGTGAAGTAGTGCAAAGGGAAACAAACTCTGGAAGAAAAGCCAGCTTTTAAGAAACGGCTGAGTCTCAAATAATAAGCATGCACGGACAAATAAAGGCGACAAATACTGGTCAAATATTTTGGGTATGGTGGGTGGCCTCTTGCATCTAATATTCAGCATGTTGTACATTTTTGACAGCACTACTCATCAGTACAACAACACTAAATACATAAAGTGCTTCTACTACCCAGCTGAATGGGTTCAAACATTTCATTACTTCGTTTACATATTTAAGCTTAACACAAAAAAATAATTGTCTCAATGACAATTATTTTTTTGTGTTAAGCTTAAATATGTAAACGAGGCATTATCTTAAATATATGCTAAAAACAGGAATGTGAACATCGGATAAAGCCAGCTTCAGAATTATCGTTTCATTTCGTTGGCATGTTAGATTCAAGGTTTTTAGAGAGGGAGTTTTGAATATGTCTTTGCATCAATGCTTATAGGTTGTGAATGAATATGAGATATGAGCAAAGCTCTGTAGAAACCTTCAGACTACAGAGAGCAATGATGCTGGAAAGTGTAGTGGATGTAAGTGCGACTCAAGTGGAGATTTATGGCTTATGTATTGTAAAATGACAAACATTTTGAAGACCGTAATATAGAGTAGGGTCAAATCTAACTCGTAGATATCACAATGAAACTTCCCCAGTTGATGACTTACATTCAGCTATTATTTTAAACACGTTTTCTGAAATCCTGTTTGAAAAACGCAAATGCATCTGATGGTAACTTTTGGCCATTTAGGAGAAATGTAGACACAAATAGATAAAGTAGTAAAATAAACACCTAAATGTGTATTTGGGATGTTATGGAAGCAAAATAGCCCAAAATGTAAGTTATGTTCTGCTGATTACGTCCTTTGAGATAATGGACTGACCAGCAGAGTGCCGAGAGTGGAACCAGTGCTGTAGAGCGTACATTATGGAGACAACAGGTGAAGACGGGGGAGCGTTTTGCTCGTATCAACAGAAAATGAAAGCAGGAGCAGATCAGAATTGAGGAAGATGATTTCAAAATGATAAAATGAGCTTTAAAACAAGAACAAGCTGTAGCACAAGCCACTCCGAGTTATGTTTCAACAGAACAACTCAAAATGAATGAACTGCTTCCAGTTACTATACACTACAATACTAGTGATGACATGGAGAAGTATTCATCACATGACGATGTTGTGACGTCTGCTGGGATCTAGTTGTGTTAATATGCTTTCTCACAGAATTCCAATGTCAAAGGAAGAAAACCTGCTTATTAGATGCCCGACACCTGAGATCCCAAAAGGAGCAGAATAAATTGTGCTATTCATCACGCCTTAATGAACTGTGCAAATGTATGTGGCAGGTCAATACGAGGGGCCGCTGGGCGAGGGGCCCTCGTCTGCAGAGCCGGGCGGCCGGAGCCTAATGAAGACTGAACTTTAATCATCAGGAGGATACGCACACACACACACACACACACACACACACACACACAGTGTATCTGATAGCCCCGCCCCCCCTGCTTCCTCTCTGAACTACACACACTCCCTCACCTCACAAGGTTCTCGTTGTCGCCCGGCCCTCTGCAGGTTGTGCACTCGGTCCTCGTGTCGTCGGCTTTGGGTTTCTTCTGCATGGCAGACTGCCGTTGTCGGCGTTCCCGTGGCAGTGGTTCCTATGGAAACACGGCTTATTAGAATCCTGTGTGCACACTTGTTGGTGGAACGTTAAACTGGGGGATGAGGTAGGGGGAAATGCCAGAGCATCATTTCCTGAACATAATTCATGAAGGTGAGTGTTAGGATGTGGATTCTTAAACAGGACACGTTCCTGGACTAAAGGAAACTCACGGGGAGCATTCTGTATGTGGTAAACACATCTTCCACATGGTTTTGATGGTGTAGGTTTTTCTTTATAGAAAAGAATAAGAACTACTGACTGTCGCTGTGTTAAGCGCCGGAGTTAGCCTAGCTTAGCATAAAGACTGGAAGCAGAGGGGAACAGCTTGCCGTCCACTATTCTATAAATACACCAACACCTCTAACAGGTGGAGAATCAACACCACGGATCTTGTGTGTTCAAGCTCGTGCTTTTTAGGTCGGGCCGGTGTGAACATGTTCTAACACTGGCTGATATATGCTACGTTGTACTTTGCTACAACGCGCCATAATTACAAAGGACAGTTCAGCCGGTCTGTATGAAATCAAACCGGTTTAAGGAAAATCAACCCAACTCCAGTCGGATCTATTTCCTGACTAACGAAGCTTCTCCGGCTACAGCGTTTGTTGCCCTGAAGATTTGGGCTTTGGTCTGTGTGCAGCCAAGATAGGACCAAACCTCACAGTGGCGACTGTACGTCAGGAAAACACAGTCACTGCTCGGGTGCTGCTCCACAAGAAATAGTTCCAGTGCAAAACGTCTCCTTAAACCAGTGTCAGTGTGAGTCCAGTCTGAGATGAGCTCACCACCTCCTGCATCCACCCAGAGTTAACACACACACACACACACTTTTGTAACTCATTCATTTACAAAAGGTTCAACTAGTTAGCCTGACACGGTGACAGTTAGTGAACAGTGACTCAATCGATTTGAATTATTTATCAAGTTAATATACCAAATATTTGCATAATGAGTTCATAAAGTTGCTTCCTTTGTAACAGGAGCTGCTGGTTGAAAAGAGAAAGCAATTTAGAATTTTGGAGGGCATTTCCTATTATATTTGACTTTTGTTACATGATTCATAATGATCCAAGGAAAATAAGTAAAAAACGCCTTCTGAAATAGTCTAAAATCCATTTATTGACATGAAGTTGTGAAATAAATGTATCACTTGATTGTCTCTCAAACACAACCAACCCTTCTACCAGCCATATAAATAATGGTTAATGAGGTGTCAGAAATCCATTGACCGATCAATAATATGACGCAATACGTTGATCCTTACAACTCAAACATACCTGGATTAGTAAAGTAAAGGGGTCAAGAAAGCAAACGTCAGTAAAGGAAGAGAACAGAGCGGTGTCATGTGTCATGAGCATGTAAAGAGGACACACCTCCATCTTGTCTTCTCGGTCTTCCCCGATGGGAACCCTCTTCCTCTTCTGCCCTCTGGTTCTCTGCAAAACACAAACATCCAGCTCAAACCTCAACGTCACAAAACAACAAAGTCCAGATGAAATGTAGAATGAGATTTTAACGCCTTTAGATCCTGATCCTGATCATATTGCTCACATACTGAACTAATTATGCAAACAAAATGACGTGTAAGCTAGTACCGATGGACCAAGTATACATCAGGCGACATTAGCAACAAGGGAGGGGTGTGTGTGCGTGTGTATGTGTATGGATTGATACACCAACATTGTATCAATCCAATCAAATGCAAAGGGTTCTATTTCAATCCTAAAATATTAATTTCCACTTGGGAATATGTCAGAGTACAAGACGCTCCAGCTGCCGCTTCACTGGACTTTGAATGCTGCTTATGGAATATCCAAACCACGTCTTTGTATAGAAGGACTCATCCAATCATTTCATAGAGAAGCCAGATGGAACCAGTGCACTGCTCTCTTCATGTCAACACAGGAGCCGACTCAGCAGTCCTCGCTCACCTCTTCCACAGCGAGGAAGACTAAATGCGACTTTCCGAACACGCCGGGTTCAGTGGACGCTACCGTCTCCTCCGGTCTGCAGCGTGCTCCGTCCTCGCAGGACACTGAGCAAAGCATGAAGGGAAATACTAAATCAAACATCCCCTTCTTGTTTGCTAGCGAGCGAGCGTCGGGAGCTGCTGGGGAGGGTTTAAAAGGAGAAGAAAAATCGACAACATATTTAAACAGATTGTGAAAACAATCCCATCTGTCGCCTTTGGCTCGCCAGATGGGGCACTTATCGTTAAGAAGGCTAACTGCAAGAACGCTGCCAACTGGCTCCCGCGGACCTTCGCCGGTTCTCCTGCGACTGCACCAGCAAACAAAAGAGATTATTCCGTTATTTCTGCATTAAAGTAGTGTCTGTGAAGTAATCTACGAGGCCGGGAGAGCCAGGTGCAGTTCAGCAGCTGGTTCAGCAGTTACACACACACACACACACACACACACACACACACACGCACACACACACACACAACACGCTCAGCCACACAGCACGGCTAATCTCAGGCTCTGCTCAGGTGAGGAAATTAAAACTGCAGGCAGTTTATAAATCCCAGGCAAAATCAATCTTTTAATTAAGTACATCAGTGCGTCTTTAACAAGCATGAATCATTTCACACAGGATTAGAGAAATTAACAGAGCATAGGAAGTGGTAGTTACTAGATATATTAACTTAATTCTCATAATTTCCAACTGATTAATGGCATATGTTCGTATTGGAGGTTTTAATGTTAGCGCTGCGGTGGCAGCAGTAAATCACGTCCTATTAGGAGGAGCATTTTATTGCCACCTCCAGTTAGCCTCTGGAACCCTGAATTCCCCTTTAAACTATCCCTTAATTATCATCACTTCAAATGAATGCAGAGCACTTTTCCACCTAATGTTTTTTAAGAACATGTAATTATTGGAGGATTTTTTTTGGACAGAATAAATAAATCCCAAATGGCACGGTGAAAACAACACCTGGATTTTAATCAGCGTAACAAAGATTTAAATAATAACTGCGGCTACAAATAACCCATAATGCAATGCTCTCTGCAGGAGCCGGGGTTTCACCGCCGCTCTCCGTTGAAAAAGAATATCCGATAGTGCTCGAGTATAAGAAGACCTATTAATGAGATGATATTTCCAGTGGGCCTCGTTGGCATGAGGCGACTGTTAACCGGGAGGATCGTCCTCGTTTACCATTCACATGACCATTCATATCTATACAACCACAGTGCTTATGATTACATGATTTACTCCAGCACAGAGGAAAAATACTCCTGCATTAGAAATATTGCCGAGGAAAAGTAAGGAAATACTGGCATCAAAATTCTAAAAGTCAAAGTATATTCATGAGCAGAATGGCCCATTTCAAATAGTATGTTTGGGGTAGCTGGTAAAGGTGGAGCTCATATGAACTACTTATTAATGCGTCATAGTTTATTCATTAGTAACTAATATTGTAGAACAAATGTAGAGAAGTTAAGTGTACAATCAAATGAAAACACTCAATTACCTCAACATTGTACTGAAGTGAAGTATTGAGCAGCCTAAATGTACTTTGTTACATTCCATCATGCTGGAGCACACACACATAGTTACAGCACTTTCTTCATCGTTCCCATTGACTTTTGGACTTGGACTCAAGTTTACAACGGACAACGAAATGTTCTTTGCATCTTTGACTGAGACAAACTCAAAATAATGCCGATACTTCCAGCGGTGTAAAGTGTTCCTCTCCAGAGGCCAACTTCACTTCACATGTTGTGAAGCTGCAGACTGACCGTACACGTTCACGTCATCGCATCAGAAACATACCTGGCACAAAATAAACTGCCACATATTACTGCTTTGGGAGGAGTGCTCCCTCACACGGCTGGTTACTGGTTACTGATCACTGATCACTGGTCACTGGTTACTGGTCACTGGTCACTGGTCACTGGTTACTGGTTACTGGTTACTGGTTACTGGTTGCCGTGTTCTGCACACAAGGTCCGTGTCAAAAACAAGCCTCGGGTGATTTTGCTGTGTATTTTCTAACCTCAGAGACCATTGTGAAGCATGTTTTGCTGCTCAATGTTATTTCATTTCCAGAGTGATCAACTCGCGCTTCAACTGGCTATCTCTCAAAAACACCTTCGCTTAATTAGAGCATCGGGGGCGGGGGGGACGGAAAGCTGCTGACAGTGAGAAATGCTCAGTATTAAAACGTGATCCACGATAGAGGCGGTCCAAACCCCGGCTGCCTTTCTTTCACACCGAGCAACAAACGTGAGCCGACGGCTCGGCCTTGACGGCGCTCAACTGGACAGAGCTGGTGTTGGAAGGGGTCCATCTTTAGTAGGGCTGTGTGGACTCCCGGCTGTGACATCACACACATGCTGACGACATACAGCTGTGACATCACACACACATGCTGACGACATACAGCTGTGACATCACACACATGCTGACGACATACAGCTGTGACATCACACACATGCTGACGACATACAGCTCACGGGTTGACTTTAAAGGTTCTATCATGAAGAACAGCCACGAGGACCTCAGCTCCTCCTGGCTAAAACCAAATGTGTGCACACGCCGCTCTTTCCTCACACACACACACACACACACACACACACACACACACACACACACCAGCCTCGGAGGCCAGCGGGAGGTTGATTAGCCAGTCCTGATATATTGAAACGTGGCTTTAGAGAAGTGCCAGTGCTCCGGCGCCCTGTTAAAAGCATAAGAAATGCAAAGCGGGGCCCTTTTAGCGTCTGCCATGGCGCGCCTTGCATTTGAAGATAAATGCTGCACTGAAGTGCCTCGCCCGAGTGGCCGTGGCTGAGAGGACAAATCAGAAAGCCGCTTAATCCCCGAGAGCTCCAGCAGGGTCCTCGGCACACGTCTGGGCCCGGGGAGTCCAAACCTGAACAGAGGAACACATTAACCCGACTGCCACTGTGCTCCAACACACTCCGCTGTTCCCCCTCTAAGACAGATAGGCTGCAGAGAGCGGAGGAGAGGCGGAGGCGCTTCCTTTGTTCGCCTCTCTGTTTGTAACAGAGACTGCAGTCGGGAGAGGAATCGACTCTGCTGCGAGCGTCACGAGAGGGAAAGTTCACGTCAGGTCCCAAGTGAGCGGCGCCGGGTCACACGCTGACAGTGGGAAAACAAAAAGGGAAGTGAAAGACATTCCCCCTCCCCCCACCACCAAGCTGTCAGATATCAATCTGGAGTGTTCCTTGAGGGAGCGGGGAGGCTGCTCCGTATCGCAGGATCAGAGAGCATGGTCGGGGCAGATAAGTGGGATCCGGTGAGGGATGGAGGGACGGTCCTGTTCCCTCTCAATGCTGACAGGAAATGTTTCACCACAAGCTGACAGTCCCCAAGCCGTCACTCTTTTTAAAGGCTGGGAGAAAAGAGCTGCAGTGAAAGCAGCTAGGAGGTAACACAAAGCAAGTCGGCCTTTAAAACCACATGACCCTCCACTTATGTCACTGGTGCTCATCATTTCAGCATTAATCTGAAATGAATTCAAATCTATTATTGATCATTTATAGCCTCATCTTGTGTTTTAAGATGTCTTCATTTTGAAGGCATTCTGGCAAAAAATGTAAAAGAGATATCATCAAGAGGTGCGATGGTGTGTAGTCCCAGGCCACATGCTCCCAACAGAGCGGGGCAGCAACTGGGCGCAGAGTCGGCGGTTGGAGTTCAACGATCACTCAGCCGGTCTCTGGCATCAAACGGGCAGTAAAAAGGGGCTTTGAGGAAGTGGGCGCCACTGCAACCACGAGGGTCCCGTGAGCATGCAGCCGTAACTAGTCTGCTGCGGACAGACATGGAGGAGCTCACTCACTCTCTGGCGCGTGGTTGCAAGCTACACGCGCACGGCCGACCACATGATCCTCCTGGCGGAGATGATTATTAAAACTATTTGAGAAAAAAAACAAGCATCCGTGCAGCTTTATAAGGACGCAATAGACGGAGACAATAAACATTCATGAAAGCTTAAATTCTTCATAGATCAGAGCCTCCCAGAGGGAGTTGTGCTAATTCAGGTTGATGTTCTGGCATCGAGCTGACCGACTGGATTTAATTCCAAAAGGTAATCAGTAATGAGGCGAGTTAGTCAGTTTATAGAGAAAGCTGCTCAGTACACATTGGATTTGTTTACTAGCAGAGCTTGCCCACTCCAACATGGCGTCATACGGCGGTTCATGTGTCTCTCTCTCGGCAGCATCCAGCAGCTCAGCTGGTGAGCGAGGACTTCATATTGTTACGCCACTTGAGACGGTCAACATGAATCTGACGCCCCCTGTGGAGGATCTTGTGAGCGACAGAGTTTATTGTGTACACATGGACCCCGGACCCTTGACCCGTAGAAATGTGAACCTGTTTTTGCACCCCTTCTGAAGTTTGGACCGACATTTTAAATGTATTTGTGCTCAACCTTGTAGAGACTTGATCTTAATGTCAAGTGCACAAATCATTTGATTATCGTTGGCCCATAAAACGCTGCACATCACTTTGTACAGTGGACGGAGACGTCGGTGCTTTCATGTGGCGGCTGATGCTTTGAGCTGCAGCCCTCTGAGTTTCAGCTGACTCTGCTTCCTCGTACTTCTCTTTATTCTTTTGAAACACCTTGAAAACCAAGAGACTATCGAGAAACAAAGTCTCTGCAGGGCATAGAAGCACATTGAAAAAAAGGATTTCTGGAGAGCACAGAATGATTTTAAACATTTGTTTCAATTATTTCCCAGCAGGCTCTCGCCTTCCTGCTCTTGTAATGAAATGAAGTGAGGACACTGACGTTGTATTGTGTAACAGATCTGTATCCTGTGGCCATGTTCACCTTTCTGATGACCTTAAAGACAGCGCGAGGCCATCGGGGGCTCAAGTGAATTACTTGTGATGGATGCAGGTCGATCAATCGGCTGCACGCTAATCACTACTGATCACATTGGAAACTCCCGGTGTGTCGATACACACCGGGCCTCTCACTTGATGTTTCTTGGGCTCCGGGGACATCTCCTGGGGGATGAATTTGATCGGTCCTTTGATCTGCCTCCTGGACCTCTTGGTGCCGTCTGGCAGCGTCTCCATGGCGATATCGGCCTCATCGCTGCTGGCCTGGTCGCACTCGGAGCATTGCCTGAGGAGAAGGAACAGAACGGCTCTCACTCAACTGGATTGATTTCTTTATCACGGACCCCGATCTTTACTGTAAGAGAGAAAAAACTACAGCTACTTCTCATCAAAAGAGGAAATAAAACGGAGGAGACACAAAAGAAAGAAAATCAATAAACAATATGTTGCACAGAATGAAATATCTTGACTGATATTGGATTGATGCAAATCTACTTTGGTGCAGCAGGTTGGTGGGTCTCTCAGCCATCAGCAGGTCAGAGTGGCTTATGACCACCAACCAGCAGAACTAATGATTCCCATCATCCTCTGCTGCACTTTGTGTTGGCTGCTAATATGCTAACGTTAGCTCAAAACACAGTACAGCTGCTAGCGCCGCAGTAGAAACCTGTTGAGATATCGTTTGTAGTTTGTTGTGTTGATGCTGTTGTTGTTTGTGACGACATTATTTCAAATATGATGGCAATAATGGGATTTAGTGGAACTCGTCCACCGAGCTGAACCAGGAACTAAACTCAAGTTAAGAACGTTTCCACAATGTTTTAAATCAGATGAAAGTATATCTTTTGAGCCTGCACCCATGAATGAAGAGGCATGAAACCTGCATTCTAGGGACACTGAGCGTGTATCAGTCACAAGTAAACTGAATTATTGTGTGAGTGTTGTGTGAGCGGAGCGGATGGTTATCAGTGTGTTTTGGGGCTGATGATGGATCACACATCCCCACGTCTGAGAAGCGCCACACTCAGTATTTCAGAAGAGAAATGGAGGTAAACGTCCTCAGCTCCCGGACCTGGTTCAGCATTTGCTAAAGTCTACACCCAGACCTTATCCGATGTCCTTGCCCCGTGAGATAATACTGATATTTACTGCATCACGTCAGCGCTGAACACGCTCTGTTGTACAGAAGAGCGCCGCAGCGCCTCGTCTCTGTTTGACAACGTTCACAGCGTGTCATCAGTCATGTCTCTCCACACACTTATCATAAGGATGGGTTCTTATTCTCAGTGAAATTAATGCTAAATTAATTACTCCAGTCGCAGGCAGATTGTGTGAGACAAACACAAACACATATTGTATTGTAACACCAGCTGCATCTCTTCATTTCCGTAATTCAGCAGAGAGACTCTTTTCCCCCAACAGAGGAAGAAGTACTTCACTAACAACAGAATATCTCAGAGCTATCATGTGTGGGGGAGATGCTCTAAATCTCCTGTCGAGATAAGGAAGTGCAGGAGCTGAGAGAAGAGACTGTGACATTTCCACCGTCTCAGCATCCGTCATCTGATAATCCCGCCGCCACCGACCGGCCTCAAATGTCAAAACTAATAGGACTAAACATCCTCTGGATCCCAACGCGTTGCTACTGCGAGCAGACGGATAATGAATATGTAAAGCACTCTCCTGTTCATATTCACACAGTGGAGATGTTTTATGATGTCAGGGTTATCAAAAAGTATGAGTTTCTTGAAATATAATAATACAATATCCAACACCTAATCCTAATACCCTGCTGGTACAACGTAGTAAAGCAATTTGGTTTGTGAGAGATCCACGGGGGAAGTTGAGAAGTCTTGAAAGGCTGTGGCATTGTACTTGATGTTCAGCAGAGTTGGCCCGTTGGTGACAGTCATTAAGTCTCGTTGTAATGTGAGGACGGTTCGGTCCAACAAGAGGACCGGCCTCCCTGTGTCCGGCTGTTTGTCCTGATGACTGGATGTAGAAATGTTTGGAAGCATAATGCATTCGCTTGAAGAAACCTTTTCTCAGAATTTTGCGTTAAGCTGGTCAGTTCAGGAAAAAAACTAAGATCTTATGACGTATGATGGGAGTCGACTCAAGCAGCCGTGTGGAAACTGGAGGAACACATGAGGAGCGACTAACTCCATCACACACATTACATCTGGATTCATTCCCATGCATGCTGCATTATGGTGTGTTCAAGCTCTAGTCAGTAAAAATGTATATTAAGCGAGGGTGAATTATAACGCTATCATGGGTTCAGATACAATCTTGTAAAATGTAGTTTTGGGCCAAACCTTGAATAAATGCAGTTGTTTTGACGGTTTTCACAGTAATATGAAATAGATAGAGAGGGAATTATGATCTGTCAATAAAAACAAATAAATAAAAATAAAAACAATAAGAACATAGAGCGCACAATCAAACATTAAAAGCAGTTCTGAAGAGCTGGGTTTTGATTTGTGATTTGAATATGGAAAGGTCAGTGCAGTCTTGGGTGATTTTGGGGAGAGAGTTTTTATGAATCATTTGAAAACTAAAAATGAAAGTAACAAATATTTAGAATTTCTAAAGGTATATTCTGATTTATATTCTGACCCATTGTTTTGGGAGCCGGGACTGTGGGGAAAGAACTTAGTCTGGAGTCTGGCTGTCAATTATCCTTCAGAGCAAGTTTGAACAACAACAAAAAATCATAATTGGCCGAGAAAATTACAAGTGGTGCATCTCTTGAATAGATCTGTGTGTTCAGATAACTCATAATCTTTCTCTCTTTTTTAGTTGAATGCGTTTCTACTGCAGCTGCCCTTTCTGTTTTTATTTCTTCCCTTTTCCCAGTTTTATCCCTGCTTTACCTATGGGGTTCCTCTCATAGTCGGTGCTGGATGGAGGAGCGACGGAGCGGCACACTGATATGCGAGTGTTCCTTCTGAGGAATCTTGAACTGTGTAACCTTCACTACCGGCTCTCTGGGTGTGTGTCTGGCTCCAACAATACACTCCTGACATTAACTGAGTCTACGTGGTCTTCAGGTCCCTAACCTCCAGGATGTATCCCCATCCCCCTCGCGTCTCTCACCAGTAGCTGTTCTTGGTCTTCTTGGGCATGCGTGTGAGCGGGGGCTCCAGGCAGCCCAGGTGGTAGTACAGCTTGCAGGTGTCACACAGCACCAGCAGATGCTGGTCCTGGTTCTTCTTACAGATGCCACAACTGCAGGAAAACATGTGAAATAATGCGTGAGAAAAGGTTGGTTACTGGTTATTTGGCAGGAAAAGCAGGGTTTGTAAGCAGCCTCATGTATTTTAGTTTTACCTTAAAAAAGGGATTATCTAGATTTAAAAACACACACATTCAACCCTAAATGGTCTAAAAGCAATGATGGGCGTCTGCAGTGCAACACATGTTTCTGCCTCTGGCATTTGATGATATTTAAAACAACTGCACCCTAGTTTCACTATATTTACTTTATCATTTAACCTTCATCTTTCATCCTTCCTATTCGTTGCTTAGCGTCTCTCAGGACACCGTGTGTTCACCTGTAGAGGATTGCTGGCAGGCTGGATGATTTCCCTGGGGATCCTCCCTCCTTCTTGCTGGGCTTCCTCTCTTTTGGGGCTTTCAGAACAGCTGGGGTGTTCAGTTTCTGCCAAAAAAAGATGCACACGTGTGTTCATGTTACACCTATGAGCAGAAACATTTCTTCCCAAAAACAGTGACCCTGTCCCCGGCTTTACCCAGAGCCTGTCCTCCTGCTAACCCTGCTGGATCTTTTTAGAATAAAGTTAGAAAAGTTGATACGTTGCTGCTGCTGATTCGTATAGCTTTTGAAAATCAGGAAAACAAAGCCAGCGTCACAGAGTATTTGACATCACACCTTCATTTCTGTGCTCACACTTGCGAATGTAATAGAGATTATGTGTTAAAAAAATGACCACAGTCATTTTGGACAGAAGAAGAAGAAGAAGAAGAAGAAGAAGAAGAAGAAGAAGAAGAAGAAGTGGACACCCTTCCCATATTCTCATTTATTATTTGTATTGTTTGTTAATTGTTTTGTTTATTCATCGCATGGCATATGTTCAATATAAACTGACATGTTTTTAATGTTTGGTTACAGTGAGTGAAGCTCATGTCAGTCAGCTGAAGGGTCCTTGTGGAGGAACGTTACGCTTTCTTCATTCCATAACCCAAAACAGCCTGAAGTATGCAGTTACATTGATGACGTGCATGTATTTCTGTGCTTTCAGGCGGGTTAAAGTGGTGGAAAAACTGTACAAAACGACACAAATGTATTATAACTGGAAGAGTAACGGACTATCAGGAATGAAGATAATAGTTTATATGGAGTTTTGCGTGTAGAATGCAACCAGGTGTCTGGGGACAGAGAGCCAGTAACCACCTGTAGCCGGTGAGAATGAGAGGCGTGTTAATGTGCAGAGTGTCGCCATCTTAAATGAAGTTGTTAGAGTAACAGTGGAAGCTGACATGTTGTGTGTATCTGTATTTAAGATAGAAGGAGAATGTTCATTATTTAGTAGACCAAACCAGCCTGCAGTATGTGGCTACGTTGTCTACGTTGTGCATGTATTTCTGCTTTCAGAGAAGTAAATACGTTCTTTCAAACGTATGCACGCCTGGAAGTCCCTTCCTGTGTCCAAGAGTGCAACACTTACATCACCCGTGTGAATAAGGAGCAGACAGAGACACACAAAATGATTCTGATCTTTTACTTAAAAGGACCATGAAGTCACTGTGCACCATGACGAGAACTCCACAGCAACCCTGAGATTGAGACTTAATCAATTAATATAAAATTTAGTTTTTCCATATTTTTCCTAAATTTAATCTAATGTTAAATTCTGTCACTTAAACTGATTGTGTTTTTTTTTGGCAGAAGCTGAGTGCTTTCAATCTTTTAAGAAAGTCTGTTCGTCCAATCAGTTTTAGGAAGAGTTCATGTTGTTGATAAGGAGAAAACTGTTTATCATCTAATGTGCTGCCACATCCACTACACCCGTAGAATGAAAAGTTAAATTGTAGGCTGGAGTTGTGTTACCAGCAAGTGACACTTTATTGATCCCTTGCTTTGCGATTGCTGAGAGTTTACACAGTCCAAATAAAGTGTTGGCCAAAGCAGAGCTGTGAAAGTTCCCTCCCAGCAGAGTTGAGAGGGGAACCTCTTGTATGTGCAGGTGACAAGCAGCCGCAGACAGCCAGTTTATTCTCCCATGTATCTCAGGTGCATTGCTGCCACGCAGGTTAATTAGAAAACTTATCTCGTAGGGACCGAGTTTGTCACTAAACAGACAAGGTTTCCCCTGAGGAAGCTCTAATCTGGGCGCGCTCGCTCCGCCTGCAGCGCCCAGGGAGCGTCCCCACAGGGAGGCCTGATAGATGGGCCGCAGCACACGGGGCTGCTGGGCTATCTCCTCCACCCGCAGTCTGCCCGCGTCCGGCCACGAGGACGGGTCTCTGCTGCTGATACGGAGCAGCTTCAACATTGTTAACATGCTTTCTCAGACAGATGAAGACGTTCAGAAGGTCCAGATTATAAATCGGGAGTGGAAACAGCAGAAAGGCTTGAGGCCGTCTGGCTTCCTGCTACACCGCTGTGTCCTCAGGGGAAAGACATCACAGTGCAGCAGCAGACTGGAATACTTTCTGCTTCTGAGCTAAATGGGAATTTTACATTTATTACATAGAATAATCGATTAGATTAGATTTAGTTAGATTAATCAAAATGATCTTTATTTCAACTGATAACAAATATATATATATATATATATATATATATATATATATATATATATATATATATATATATAGTCAGGTGGTATCTATATATATGTGTTAAATTATGTTTTACAAAGGAAATCAATGTTTAGGTCAAGCCTGATGTTGCCTAACACACACACACACACACACACACATTAGAAGTGAATAATAATAGCAATACCTCAATATTTATACCTGGACTATATTGCCAGGTGAGATTTTAAATAATCATTGGTAATGTGGATATAATGACTTCGTGAGTAAAGGCAAATAATAGGGTGTTCAGAAAATCAGATCACTTTATAGATCAAATATTTGGACATTGACACATTTTTTATTATTTTGGCTCTGTACACCACAACAATGGAGTTGAAATGAAAAAATCAAGATGTGCTTTCAGCTTTAATTTGAGGGTATTTACATCCAAATCAGGTGAACGGTGTCGGAACTACAACAAATTCAAATGTGGCCACCCTCTTTGTAAGGGACCAAAAGTAATTGGACAAATTAATATAATCATAAATCTAATTGTCACTTTTAATACTTTGTTGAAAATCCTTTGCAGTCAATGACAGCCTGAAGTCTAGATTCCATAGACATCACCAGACGCGGGGTTTCGTCCCTGGTGATGCTCTGCCAGGCCTCTACTGCAACCGTCTTCAGTTCCTGCTGCTTCTTGGGGCATTTTCCCTTCAGTTTGGTCTTCAGCAAGTGAAATGCATGCTCAATTGAATTCAGGTCAGGTGATTGACTTGGCCATTGCAGAACATTCCACTTCTTTGCCTTAAAAAACTCCTTGGTTGCTTTCGCAGTATGCTTCGGGTCATTGTCCATCTGCACTGTGAAGCGCCGTCCAATGACTTCTGAAGCATTTGGCTGAATATGAGCAGATGATATTGCCTGAAACACTTCAGAATTCATCCTGCTGCTTTTGTCAGCAGTCACATCATCAATAAATACAAGGGAACCAGTTCCATTGGCAGCCATACATGCCACGCCATAACACTACCTCCACCATGCTTCACTGATGAGGTGGAATGCTTTGGATCATGAGCAGTTCCTTTCCTTCTCCATACTCTTCTCTTCCCATCATTCTGGTTTATCTTTGTCTCATCTGTCCATAGGATGTTCTTCCAGAAGTGTTTCGGGCAATATGATCTGCTCATATTCAGCCAAATGCTTCAGAACTCATTGGACGGCGCTTCACAGTGCAGATGGACAATGAGCGTACTGCGAAAGCAACCAAGGAGTTTTTTAAGGCAAAGAAGTGGAATGTTCTGCAATGGCCAAGTCAATCACCTGACCTGAATCCAATTGAGCATGCATTTCACTTGCTGAAGACAAAACTGAAGGGAAAATGCCCCAAGAAGCAGCAGGAACTGAAGACGTTGCAGTAGAGGCCTGCAGAGCATCACCAGGGACGAAACCCAGCGTCTGGTGATGTCTATGGAATCCAGACTTCAGGCTGTCATTGACTGCAAAGGATTTTCAACAAAAATGAAGACAAAGACAATTAGATTTATGATTATATTAATTTCTCCAATTACTTTTGGTCCCTTAAAAACGGGGTGGCCACTTATACATGTGTTGTAGTTCCTACACCGTTCACCTGATGTAAATACCCTCACATTAAAGCTGAAAGTCTGCACTTAAAGCACATCTTAATTTTTTCATTTCAACTCCATTGTTGTGGTGTACGGAGCCAAAATAATGAAAAATGTGTCAATGTCCAAATATTTATGGACCTGACTGTATATTGTTATATATATACATATACACACACATATATATATATATATATATATATATATAAAAATCATTGAGCGAACCTCTTGAATCTTTAGTGCAATACAGAAACAGGTTGGCTTTCAAACAAGACATTTAACCAAAACTTTGCTCAGCATCACATACTGTCAGATATTTTTTTCATTTCAACTCCATTGTTGTGGTGTACAGAGCCAAAATAATGAAAAATGTGTCAATGTCCAAATATTTATGGACCTGACTGTATATCATTCTGGTTTGGAGATAGTAAAAGTATGTTCTGGTACAGCATGCTGTGGTTAGTTTAGGAGTTGTTTTTCTTCAGTTTCATTCTCTCTCTTTTTGTGCCTTTTTGGTTTCAAGCCTCAAAGCAGAGAACGCTACCTAAACTAACAGACACTTCAGCTCTCATGACTCAGAGGCCAAATGATTTACTGAGGATTGTTTTAGTGCAGCTATGCACTCCAAGGCCTCCAAAGGTTCAATGCTGGGGGAAATAGTGGAAGTGTGCACTGCAGGAGGAAAGCACACAAATCCATTGTCCACACCAGAAGAGTTGAGAATTTTCGCGGTGACGACGGGCGGAGCTTCTCAACGCGGATTGGCTTTCGCAACTCAGCGTCGGGTGAAAAAGCAAATTTTTGCAACGCTTTTTCGCCTCATTTGCACTGCCATTCGCGTCTGTGCATTGACTTTACATGCAATCTCCTCGCGCGAATATTTCGCTGCGTAATGCAGCACACCAAAAAAGCAACGTTTTTTAGCCTGACTTTACTCGCTCGACTTTATGTGGTTAATTTGCTTTTTTGCTTTTTTGCTGCAGAAAGGGGGCATGGTTTATCTCCGTGGCTTAACTCCGTGAAAACAGTTACTATTTCCGCCATCCACCATTGAAATAACCACTAGTTCTGCTTTATACTTGTTGAGGACGTGGGAACATCAAACGCCCCCGTGTCTGGGTTCATAATATTATCAGCTCCGACTCCTCCAGGACGAGTGTCTGAATGCAGGTCAAGTTGGCAATTATATTTCCGTTGATGAACACTAAACTGGACTACACTGTAACACTTATCTCCGATATAATATCTGCTGCCCAGTAGCTGTTTGTGCCTCATGGCATTTTAAAGTGGCTGGTGGCAAACGTCTTGTGAGTGTTCTCTTGTGACGTTGCCAGGAGCGTCAGGGACAAAACCTCTGACTGTGAACTGGAAGAGGGATGAGAGTCCCGGTTGGGGACATCAATAATTTCTGCAAATGCACAGGCAGGATGACAAATAGGAGATGAGAATGTGTCAGATAGATGACACAAAAGCATGCAGTGCTGTGACTGATGTTGCTACTTAAATCGTACGTGTTCATAATTAGGTGATTTATGGTGGTCGTTGCAGATTCACTGCCAGTCTCCTTCCAGCTCCTGTCCATTCTGCTGCCTCGCCGCCGCATTAGCATCGTTCAACCATTTATCCACACGGCTCATACTCTCAACGGCCATACTTTTAATAAGGCTTTTTATGGCTTTAGCTGGTACTTATATACATAAAAACCCTGAAGGAGTGCCAGGCACCACAGTGGAAATGATGAATAATAGTTGTAGGGTACGGGTCAGAGTTAACAGCTTCCTCTGATCTTAGAGGTCAAAGACACTCGTGATTGCTCTGAGTAAGTAGAAAATACTGCCGAAAGATATTATGGACAACCAAAAATGCATAAAAAGCTATAAGTATTATTGCTGGGCCATATTGAGGGCCAGTCCTATAAACGTGAAGCTCTGAGTGGGAGTCAGCGAGGGATTAAGTCGCACCACAGGTCGGTCACATTGAAGTTTCCTATTGATGCTCTTTCAAAGTGGAGTTACGACCATGTTTCAGAAGTAACTTCTGTGTTGCTCTTCCTGCAGTTTGAGCCAGAAGACACCATAGACACCATTTTTGGTGTCACTGTATTTTTTCTGTAAAAATTTATATTTTCCTGAATTGGTACTTGTATTTGAATACAATTTAAATTATTTAAAGATTTAAACAAATTAAATCTTGTTTTAGTTGTTAATAACTGATCATTTTACAAAGTGTGAATATATGTGTTTACCAATATTTCAAATCATGAACAATTAAAAGGTGTAGGGTTTTATGAGTAACTGTCTGGTATTTGCTTTGATATGTTGATGTGATATAAATATATATATTACCCTTTTGATTCATCCGATCATACATTTCATGCTGTATATTTTACACTAAACCCTTTTGGGCACCATATTCGTGTGCCACAAAGTGTTGAATAAAACCAGATTTAGTTCAGAGACAGGAGTGTTATCACCACATACACCTGAATGCTGCAGCAGTCACAGGAATGCTGTATGTCAACTCAGGTTTTAGCCTGTCCCCCCAAAGAAAAGAAAAAACAAAGCTCTCAGTCTATTTTTGTAGATTGCAGTTCACATTCATTAAAAAACCCATCAGCCATAGTGGCACATCTTGGCAATTGGTTACCATAGGAACGGGAAGCGGGAGACGGCTTTTACTTCCCCACAGTCAGGTCTGACTTCATGGCGAATGACAGGTCAATCAGTTAGTGCAAAGTGAAAGGATTTTTATAAAAAGCAGGGTTATTACAGACCGCACAGTCGGTAATAACCCTGCTGGCCGTCCAGGTCCCAATCTGATTAACTCTCCATCACAAATCAGTGCTGTGCTAAAAAATGAATTCTACAAACAGGAGTGCTCTGTAAATGTTGATGTGAGCGTGGAGAGCAGGACAGAGAAGGGAGGAGATGGCGCGTGAAGAGGCAGTGATGGTGGAGGTACCTGGCCCAGGATGCCGCCCAGCAGAGTCCACATGGCCTGGCCGTCGCTCCGCAGCTCTCCGTTCACGTTGAGCAGCTCCTTCAGGGACTCGCAGAGCTGCAGGAGAGGAGACACCGTGAGGCTGGTATATATATATTATATATGCTGTTCAGTTGTATAGCCTATTGTGAACCTGCTGCCTTGAGGGAAAAGTCTTTGAAATATTCCTCATCTTTAATAATAACAACTGTTTACCAGAGTTGCCAGTTGACAACATCCGATATTTAGTAATAATATGTGAGCAGTGGATCTTTGAGACTTGCACTACTGTCTGATCTCAATGAATGAAAACGAATGAATACATTTGTGGGTTTTTTCACACTGGACCAAACTCCCACGGACCCATGATGTCTGTGTGTATCTCTGTTACAGCCCTACTTATAATACATCTCTGTGTGTAACAGAGATACACACAGAGATGTATTATAAGTATACATCTGTGTGTAACAGAGATACACACAGAGATGTATACTTATAATACATCTCTGTGTGTAACAGAGATACACAGAGATGTATACTTATAATACATCTCTGTGTGTAACAGATACACACACAGATGTATACTTATAATACATCTCTGTGTGTAACAGAGATACACACAGAGATGTATACTTATAATACATCTCTGTGTGTAACAGAGATACACACAGAGATGTATACTTATAATACATCTCTGTGTGTAACAGAGATACACACAGAGATGTATACTTATAATACATCTCTGTGTGATTTTAAATGAGCTTCTCTTACATCTGCATCAAAACCAATCAAAAGCCTGTCTGATACTCAGCTACTCCCTAGCGCTGGATCAATTGGCTCAGTCACAAGGGTAGAACCAGACTGTGTATAAAAACTGAACGTAGTCATCATGACGTCCCTCGTTGGTTTGTGGACCAACGAGTTCGGCGACTTCGCCGTCGCCATCTTGGATAACGGCTGTCACCATGTTGGTGGAAGTGACCATATTTGGAATGTGGAGGAGCGACGTAGACGTACACGTCTCTGGTAGCGGCAGTAAGCTCCGCCCTAAAGCATCCCCTGCTTTATGGTCTGTTTGACTCTAAATGACCATACTTTACTAAATGAACATCATGCTGTATTGAAGAAGACTTGAAACTAGAGATTGAGACATAAACTCATGTTTACTATGTTTACTGAGGGAATACATCAAGAGAGAAGTAGAGTCATTTATATAGACTTCAATGCAATCAAACTTTTAGCAGCCTGGGTAGAACAGTAGCCTTATGCATGTTAGAATGTGCACAGTGACACCACATTGTGCAGTCAACCTAACAGTTTAATATTCATATGATCTGCACGAGTAGAACCTTGTGTCACAAAGTCAACCTTGCACTGGGCTCTACTACTATATATCAGTCAAACACAGACTTGTAATGGCAATCCTCCACTGGCATTTCCTCCAAGGCCAAAGTCATGTAAGAGCAGCTCAGGCAGTGCAATTAGCAACACACACTCCATTAATAACGCTTAACACGCACGGCAGACGACTGAACGCAACATTAACTCTTGTGACTTTTACTCCGCTGCTGTGTTCCCTTCCTCGTGTTGACAGATGGACCGGCAGCCTCTGCAGAGGTCACATGTTTGAGTGCAGATGAGAGAAAGGCTCACACGGGATCTCCCCACGCAGCATAGTGACGCCGTGTCTAATGTGCACAAGATAACACGAGATAAGCTCAACCTTGTCCATAAGAAACCGAGGTAAGATGGCCGCCTATTTGGTAAAAGAATGACCAAACGCCGCTTGAAATTCACAAATCCATTGTGTTCTATTTGACACATTCTCTCACTTAATCGAGCACTTTCAAGTGAACACATATAGCAGCACTGGTGATGCTGACGCAACACTACAGGTAACAACACTATTAAAGGTTTAAACCATCCATAGCGAATGGTCTAAAGCAGAATAATGCCTCCTTTATTTATTGACCATGTTTATTGACCATGTTGACATAGATCGTGGTTATCTGGATCGTGGTCCATGCCTACTACTCATTATATGAATAATTTCTGTCATATTCATGTGCTGTAACTACGCTATTCATTCTGGCCACATGACATCTATTGCTTCTGTCCATCCGGGGAGAGGGATCCTCCTCTGTTGCTCTCCCTCAGGTTTCTTCCTTTTTTCCCTGTGAAATTTTTTGTTCTGTTTTTTGAGGAGTTTTTCCTGATCCGATGTGAGGTCCTGGGACAGGATGTTGTGTACAGATTGTAAAGCCCTCCGAGGCAAATTTTGTATTGGTGATTTTGGGCTATACTAAATAAACTGAATTTAACTTAGTGGTTTTTGTTTTCCAACAAGGAGCCCGACCACACCTCCTTTTAAAAACCAACGCCACCGCTTAATGCAGATAATATTCATGCAGGCAGGTGTGCAGTTAGTGACAGTGTGGGCTCCATGGAAGCTTTGACGGCTTGAAGAAGTCGCAGTGAGGGGGCGGGGCTAAGGGAAGAGTCCCTTTGGTAGAGACATGGGTTTCCCCTCAGGATGAACTGTCACAACTTCAGAGATCCCCTAAATAATCCTCCAGCACCATCATCGGGTTAACATTTACATTTGTCCAATACTTTGTTTCATGACCAAATACCGAATTTAGGGCCAATTATCAAACGTTAGCACGCTAACACACTAAGATGGTGATCTTGGAATCAACACAGAACTGCCAGCAACATTTTTCACCATGATTTTTTTGCATTTTAAATCAGATTTTACTTACTTTAAATATAATTAATAAACAACATTCAAACCCTTTTCAAAATATAAATAACTTAAAATAAAACACCTGAAAGATAACGGAGCAATATACTTCAAGAGACCCATTTTCTTTAGATTGATTTTTGAATGACACTGGTGGGTGGAGCCTATTCCAGCAGTATCAGGTGTTATCCAGAGGGGATCATTCTTTGTTCGAATAGTCTTGTTTGTGTAGTAACTTGTGTTGCAATAACTGCCTCACAATTCTGCTTATTTTACTGCAATACTGACGAGTTGGAGCAGTTAAGCTCCATGCAGCAGAGAGGTTAGGGTCGGGTCGCTCACCTTGTTGTACTCCACGTGCAGTTTTTCTTGCTCGCTCTCCAGCTTGTCTTTTAAGTTCTTCTGTTCAGAGATGTTGTCCTGGATCTGGATCATTCGCATGTTCCGCTCTGAATATCAATGGGACAAAAATCAATAGTACGATCACAATCTATATACACAGGAAAACGCACATGAGAGAGTGTACTGATGGCAGATAGGCCCTCTGCTGCAAGGTTACTGGTGAGGCATCGCACACATCTGGCATCACCAGCATTTATTTGGGGAGAGAAAAAAAGCTTCCTGCAATGATTATAAGGGATATTGGGTGTTTTGAAGTGGGGTTGTACGAGGTTCTTATCCAGAGTCAGTGTATTACTACCTCCAGTAGATGGCAGTTGGAGAAACCCAGTACTCCTGCTCGTTTATCCAAACTGGGGGTGTGCCGGCCTATTATTACCACTGACACATATATATATATATATATATACACACACATATATATATATATACACATATACACATATACACACATACACACATACACACACACACAATATTGAGAAAAATGCAAAACCCTTTCAGCTTTTTATAATCGTGACACCAGACTTCATTTTGCACTTTGGATGTAAAAATAAATGAATTAGAAGATTAGACGTTTCCTACTTTAAAATGATGCTCTAAATGCATATCTATGAATTCAAGTGCACGGACGGGGCAGCCATAAGAGGGACTGTTAGCGAACTTACAGATAAGCATCACGTTTTAAGCTCTTCCTCACTGAAGGAGAACGGAAGAGGAGACGAAAAGGAAAGCAGTGCTGCTCGTGTCGCTGCTGCTTTCTGAATACAGGCGGTTTGACTGTTGCATGCGCTCGTCCCAACGTCGATGCTGAAGCAATACATCATGCAGCAATCCTACGAAACGCTTCACTAGAATCATGGTGGAGTAAGAATGGAAGGGAAATGGTTAATGGTTCTCAACTGGTTCTAAAACTCAACACCCTTGCAGTGACTGGAGCACAATACGAGTTTCCTCACCCAGGTAGTAGTTGACGAAGTCTGCTGTGAGGGCGGGCTGCTTGTGCTTCCTGCGTCCGTCCAGGCTGGCGTTGGCGTCGGACGTGTCCACGGGGAAAATGTCGGTGCTGATGCCCATCAGCTCCGCTTTCCTCATCAGCTTCCTGATGGCCGAGGCACTAGAGGTCAGGGGTCGCGGCAGCTTCTCCCGGGGCACCCACGCCTGAGGCCGAGTGTTCCTGGACAGCTCCGCTTTGGCCCTGTACTGCTGCAGGCGGGTGGTGATTCGGGCCTGTGGTGGGATGGACACATGTGATGTATACTGCTAAACTCATTATATTCCTGCGCTAAACCTAATCCAGACCTAGTCTTCACCACTCCACTAAAGAAGTAACAAACAACGGGATATTCTCCTCATCTTCTTTTCTTTGTAAAGTCACATGAAACACAAATGTTTAAACGCTGTTCTGACGTGAATGAATCAGCAGTACGTACCTGGGCTTCAGGAGTGAGCTGCTTCTCCCTCTCCTGCAGGGACACTTTGCAGTACGACTGTAAAGCCAGATAATTCTTCCTTTTCCACTTCCTGTCAAAGCGGTCAGCGTGCTGTTTGCAGTACGCAAAAAACGGATCGGCAATATCCTGAGGAAGCAGAAACACACGCGTGCTTTAACAGTTGTAACAATAGGTAATGAATGGAAACAGGCCCAGACCCTTTGGGTCCTCCCTCTGTCACAGGAGGAACATTACAACAAGCAGAAGCAGGTTTTCTAGCTGCTGGCCTTCTGGAACTATTTAACCCAACTAGTTGCCTGGATGACATCAGCATGTTGACGGAAGCCTTTTTGTGCGATTGACTGGATTAAGTGTTTGCAGTGGAGAGGCACTTTTCTGGATGCTTATTGTGCAGAAGTAGGCGATGTCTGCCGCTTACATGAACTGCTCAGCGAAATCCCAGTTCTTTTTTGAAATACTTTATCTAAACTTTAAGTATCGGCTCACGGTTACGTGCCTCCGCCAACCAGTCAAGTTGCAGTTTACGTCTGTCTATTTATTTATCCTCTCAGACATCTGTGTGAAATTGTCAATATTAGCATACAAATCATTGAGTTCACAGTGAGCTTGACCTCCAAATTCTAATCAGTTCATCCTTCAGTAGATGTTTGTGCCAGATGTATTGAAATTCCCTCAAGGAGTTTCTGAGATATCGTGTTCACGAGAATGGAATGGACAGACAACCTGGACACATACTCTCTATATATAGATATTAATTATCAATTGATTCATTATTAATTCGTACAGTTTGGATTATGTGGTTTGTATATGATGGTTATGTTACTCACTACTCAGGTTGTGGCATTGACATAAACTGAATCTTTTTGAATTGTCATATAACAACAAATAGCAGGAAAAAGGTGAAAGCTAGAATAAATATTATAGAGCACAACCTAAAACGTAGTTGTATTTATCTGATAGCTAGGCACACCAACATTTAAAACAGCAACACCTCTGAGCTGACTGAGTTAGCTCGCTGAAAATCGTATGTAAACTGTAAGTCATAGGTAAATTGTAAATATGGTAATTGGAGAACTTAACCTTGACCATGTGGTGTGATGAGAACGCAGACAAGCTGTTGTACAAGATGCACAGTGCTGGTCTTTACTTGCGTTACGTCTGTTGCTAACCCTGACAGTTGCCAAGCAGCACGTTACCTAAAATGTCCATTTGAGTTTTTCCCCCTTCAGAAAGGAAGTACTCACCTCCTCTGCTGCGGCCTCAGACAGGAGCCCCTCCCTCTGAGCACAGGTGACATGGAAATAGGAGCGACACATCCCTGCATCACAGCTGATGCACACGCCGGTCCGGGCAAAGCGTGCGTCCTCACAGAAGCTGCACTCCTAACACAACACAAGACCACAGGGAGACTTCAGGCTGGAGCTGCAGCGAGGAGAAAACACACTCTGCTTTCTTTTAGCCATCACCACATCGGTAATGTTACTACTACATTCAGCGCAAGGCCTTTAGAAAAGCACAGATGTAACTACTTAAATGAAGGATGGCTGAATTCCAGTTGAGCTGCTTTGATTTCAGGGTTCAGATATTGTGCATGCCTTGTCCCTCACACCTACAATGAACATTATTAGTAACACCGGGCATTTTCCTACAAGAACAAGTATAAATGTCTTCTTTGAGAAAGGCCTACTATTACACTACGTGACATTTGAAATGCAAACACAACTATCTGCAGCTCTTCCACGTCAACCCACATTTCAAGGGGAAAATGAAAGTGTTCATCGCTCACAAATAAACGGACAGCCGCTTTCATCTGTTACTCGTCAGCCGACAGTTCGGCTTCATCTCATTCTTCAAACGAGAGATCAACTGCATTTAGTGATTTTAAGTGTTTTTAGCATTTCTGCTTGACCTGAGCATGGAAGCCACATTTCTGTCAATGTGATAAAAAGAAATATATCCTGTACTTCCCAATCATGAAGACTTTCTTAAAATGATAACTTTGTATCACAAAGTAATGAGAAACATTCTCAAATCAATACATTTTCTTAATTTAATATCTCAAAATGACAAGAAACTCTCAAAATAATGACTTAGTGTCTGAAAATGAAAATAATATTTCTCAAAATACAAACCTAATATCTCAAAATAACAACTATATATATATACATACACACATAAGTATATATAATAACTTAGATGATCTTTCTTTTAATCAGACATGGGCTCCCATACCTGAGGCTTCAGATCACTGCTGTCTCGTCACCTTAAGGCCTTTAAAGCTTCACTTTAACTGACTCTTGAAACCTTTTCAGGGCTCTAACTCCTCGAGTGCTTCAACCATCATGCAAAGCCTTGCATGCAATAATTCATATTTTAAAACATTCTTTGAGATTTTCATTGGAAATGAGCATCCAAAATATGCTTTATGAAATGTACATTTTCTAATTCTAGTGGACAATAACTAAGCAGGAACGATGAAACATAATCAATATATTTGGAAACACACTCATGAAACGCTAATAAAAAACACAGTGGCCCCCGCAACATGCGGAACATGTGACATGAACATACATGTGGAAAAAGAGTACTTGCCTTGGCCCCGTATTTTGAATAATTCATCTCTGTGAGCGTCACTGGTCGTAGTTTATCGATGTCTCCGAAAGCTACGCCGGGAACGTAGAGAGCACAGACCACATGCACCCATCTAAAAGTGAAGAGGAGGAACATCTAATTGGTTTGTTGTCCATCAACAGAAAAACTACTAAAAACACATTAGTCTGAAAACCCTGCCCTAGTTTTAAAAAGGTGACATTTAAAATGTATTGATTTCCAGTCACTGATTTCGAGCAACGCCATCAAATTGATTAAAATCTATGGCTGTGCTTATTTTTGCATTTAGTACAGTGGATTAGTGCAGACAATAAGAAACTTCATATCATCAAACGGCTGCAGTGAGTCGCTCAGACACTTCAAAAAGAAATGGATTCATAGATTTATGTAGCCCCAGACTCTAGCTGTGGTTGGTGTGACACAATTTCAAATGCGGACTTTAGGGAAGAGAATCCGAAGTCCAATATAAAGATATCCATCTCTAGCAAGCAACCGCTTCACAGTTTAATTTGCTGTGTTTTTCATGCTCTAGTGAAGTAGTAAATTCGGGTGCAGCCTGGCTGAGGAGCACTATCAGCGATAACGTGGCTGAAGTCTCCACGCTTCACATAACACACTCTTTTCTCTCACTCCTTTTCTTTCTCTATCTCTTCTCCTCCCTCCATCCTCTTCTCTCGCTCCTCTGCCAGTTCTCTCTCCCGCCTCCTTAATCCAACTTCTTTTTCTCTCCACTGCTGAGTATACTGTATGTACGATTTAGCTTGTACGTATATTGCCTTCAGCATTTCAAGCGACGGAGGTCATTGGGCATTATTTGTCTCTGAACGTGTTCCACTCGCTGCCTCTCGTAAATGGGGTAAACCGGGTTAATGCGTTATTGTATCCCACCTCCCGGCGTCCGTCTCTTTGAAGATGCCGTCCTGGTTGGGGCACAGCTCACAGCTGGGAGTCACTCCGTTCTTGCAGGCGTCGCAGAACCACGGCTCTGTCGAATTCTCTGAGGCAGAGCTCATAATGGAGTCGCTCTCGCCGTCCACGCCGTAGCATCCTGGAAACACAGAAGAGATGATGATATAGAAGCAGAGGACATGCAGCCGAGAACCACTGAAAACCTCAATCTCATTTTGTGGGTCGAAATAAATAATGTATTTACTGTTATCTATGAAGTTTATTACTTCCAAACATGTTTAAAAATATATATATATATATATATATATATATATTGTAATCACTCCATTTAAATGCAATTTGCAGTAATTAAAAGCACCAATGATTAAAGTTAGGGTTGTAGACAAAACCTCTTTATCAGAGGTAAAACTGACAATGAATGCGCCTGAATTGTTGGTATTAACAATAAATGTGCACAATAGAAAGACAAGACCCTATGTCAAAGATGAAATAGGAAGTGGGTCTAAAAGGCAAGTAAACTATGATGATTGTTTTCCATAAAAAAAATGTTAAATCATTTTCCTGTTCATATTCGTTGTCTCTTCCATAAAAGATGCGACTGAAGGCTAACGACCTTTACGACCTCTCCAACCGTCTGACTGTTCCTCTTTCTTCCAATAACAATGTGGCCACATTCTATATTTTAGCTCTCAGCAATTAACATGTTGAGTACAAAGTAATAACCACAAATGATGACCAAATCTACAAAAACAAGAACTAGGTGGTAATAAAATGGAATTCAGATAAGTGGAATAAATATTGGAAATAGTACAAAACCCCTTTTGTTGTAATAATGTTGTCTATCACAACTCGCATGGAGCAAGAACATTATTTATCAGAAACAAGTCATATTCATCTGCAAGTTTCCTCTCTCTGGAGGATAAATATTCAAGAAACCCTTGCAATTGAATGGCTCAGTAGTCCATCAATCATCAAGCCCAAATGGAAAGAGATAACATGGATGTGCATCTTGATCTGCCAGAGGTTACTTCTGCCTTTCAAGTAACAACACAAAGCAATGGAAGGTAAAAGTAGACACACAAAATGCACAAAATGAATGCTGTTGTCGTTTGCTGCTCTGAGATATGTCCTGAGCCAGCTGCTACAACATGTAGGGACAAACCAGAAACACTACATTGCTGTACTGTATGTGTCTTCAACTGACTCAAATGATTGGACACTGAACCACAGTGTGAATATAGTTGAATGAAATGTTGGTCAATAATTGTACAGTACATGTAATCCTGTGGTTTGCTATTGTAACACTCTGGGAACCAAGTCGAAAGCAAAAAGTATTAAATTAAAAATACTAAATAGACCTGATTTGGTCCGGTTTCAAAGCTGTCAATCTACTGGCACTCTGCAGCACCACAAATTGAACATTTGATATAGAAAAGCGCCCCGGAGAAGCACGAAGCAGCCAAGCGAAAGAATTTTAATGTTGTCCTCTTAATTTTCTGAGGTTGCCTAAACAATTACTTGGCTGATGTGGTTTCTATGGCAGCTATTACACCAGGCAGACGTGCTCCTCACTACCAATGAGGGCAGCAATCAGCTCTCTGCCTCCGCTGGGGAGATAACACTAACTCCTAATTCAGTCAACCAGCCTTCGGGCTTTTTGAGCAATGGGAAAGACTCGCAAATCAGAAGCTCAATGCTCTGCATGCCCGTCACTGTGTGCCACACCGGGGAGTCGGGCGCCCATCGAAAGCAAACGCTGTTTATTCAGCGCTTTACTTTGTTTGGTGGGCGCATGTCCTTTTCTGATTGCGAGACCTTTGCTGGGTGTCACGGTGAATCGCTCATTTTGAGTTCCTCAGACGCTGGCGGGGTATATCTTACGTTTTTACAGGCCACTGGGTTTGGTTTCAGAGGCAGGATACACCAGTCAAGCTTCTGATTGTTAAGTCACAGCTGGAATTTGTTCTGACCTTCAAAATGGGAAAACCACTGAGAATCTAACTACCCAAGATGTGAACGTAACTACTGCCTATTTTTCTTCCTCCATTTTCCCCCACAGCAGGTGGCGAGGACAGGAGGCTAAATCCTACCAGCTCCAATATATCTCTACTCAACGTTTATTTCCTTAAAGAAAGAGGTATTACTGGAGTAGCTTTGGCAACAGTTGGGCCCTTCATCCTTCCTGATTGGGCTTTGAACCGTGGAACTGGGGGTTGTGAACGACCACTATGCCGGTTTAACCGACTTATGGCTGAACCAGGGCACAAATCTCCGGTGTTCCTTTTGAACCGAGATACAAAGCTCAGACTGTTAAGCCACGGGTTGCTGGCTAATATGAGCTAAGCTGACAAAAAGTGATGACTACTGGATATCTTCATAATCCCTGAAGGAAAGATTATCCTTGTCAGGAATGACGAGATTGGCAAGGAAAAAAAAGGGGGCCAGGTAGAGTTGACTGAACCAGGAACAGTACTTTAAACTGTATTGAGATTCAATAGAAAGAACCGTTTGCTTGCCTTTGCCAAAAGCCACCTTGGTGTGGTTGCATCCAGCAGTGAGAATGAATATAAAGACAGTAAAGACAACGCTCCCATGGGTGGTTTTCTCACGGGATGTAAAATAAAAGTGATGAGGACCTCACCTAAATGAAAATGGCATCTGCTATTCACACAACACATCGCAGATGGCAGCAATCTACTAGTATTCATCTATCCATCTACCTACCATATAATACAGATGAATGAGTGACCGATCAAGAGAGAAATGTGAATGAATGAGTGGAGAAAGATAATGAATGCAGACGTTTCCATACAAGGAACAAGGGTCACTGAAATGATGTGAATCCTATGTTACGGCCTTCGTAATCCTGATGCAACAACAGCAACCTCTTCCTGGCATGCAGAGGTAGCAGGCCGACTTATAGAGCGAGGGGGAAGGTAGTGTTGGAATATGAAACGAGAAGAAATACATTGGCACCAACCATGTCATGCTAACTTGTCAGAAAGGAGGCTAAAACCCTGGCATGGACATATTCACAGGGGTCCCTTGACCTCTCACCTGGAGACATGGGAATGAAACCAATGGGTTCTCTGGGTTCCAACAGGTCTCGCCATTACAGACATGCCACCTTTATGCCAATTAAATGCAATTTGGGGCAAAAAACTAGCAGCAGTATAAATGTCATATTTTAACCTATTCTTAAAATAAAATGTTTTCTGCATACTGGGGTCTTGAAACTGCATGAATTGGGGATGACTGGGGTTCTCTATCAATAAAGGGGATTCTGAGCAGTTTACAGAACAGAAGTCTTCGCCATCCAAACGCAGAAAAGTTATTATTTCATGCTTTCAGATGCGGTGCATTAGTTCTATGTGGCAAACACCGCTGACGCGCTATCCTGAGTAGTTCAAATTAAACAAATGAATGCTTCATCACCAACCCTAGTCAAAGTAAAATATCACAACTGGTTGATGACTGGTAATTATAAATTATTCTATTTTTGTTTGTTTTTTCAAATAGCCAAAAAACACTCAAAATAATCTTCAGTTTAGAGTGATTATTTTATCCCTCGGTGGCAAAGAGACAACTCAAGTGAATCCAAAGCCTGTTATTCCTCTGTGCTAAATGAAAATATATATTTGTTAGATGTTTTAAGAGGTGTTACATATGTTTAAGTTTATGTTTGGAGTCCAGTGCCACAGCCTAAGTATTAAGAGACACAGGGTTGGTTTATGTTATCCATGGGATTTGTTGATCATGACCAAAACGTTTTTTTTCCTCAAACTGAACAAATAAGGTGCCGGCATAAATGAGTTGAGAATGCCATTTGTGGCAATAGCTTATGGTTACGGTGCATTGAACTCCCATTTGAGTATAAAAGCCAACATCACTTCCACTGGATCAGAAGAGGATGACAGCTCGATGGGGATGAATTATTAACATTTACCTTTTCTTCAGTAACCCATCATAGACAGGAGAAATGTGTTGCACTTAAATAATAAAGGTTCTGGATGTTCAGACTCCTGATTGGTATTTAGAGTCACAAGGCAAAGAAAAGAAAAGGGGAATCTTGTGCGCCTGTACTCCAGAGTGTGATCATCAGAAGGCCGGCTGGTGAGAACAGGACTCCTCTGTGTCGACGCTCGCTTTGACTTCTGCTCATTCCAGCTTTTCATCTGTGGCCCGGTCGTGTGTGCCGACCTTTCATGTCTGAGAGGAGAGGTGGTGCAAAGAGAACAGAGAGAAGACGTCCAGCAGCAAGACCGACTCGTATTCCTCAAAGTCCTTCCTAGTTTGACCTTTTCCTGACCTTGAAGGTACTTTGTGATCCTTAAATGGGTCTCCAGCATCAGGACTATCACTTATCCAGCTCGCCAAGTACTCAAAATAAAAGAATAAACCTGTCAATATACTGACTCTTAAATGTTGGGCAGGATTATGTGAGCATTATTTTTCTGTAGATCTATTAATCATTTACACTAGAGAATATGCCATTGCAGTGAATACACTATATTACAGCCCGGTGGAGGCACACAGGACATTAAATAATAATAATAATAATAATACATTTTATTTTGAGGCGCCTTTCAAGGCACCCAAGGTCGCCTTACAAAAATAATACAGGGTGGGTAAAAGATAAAAGTATGAATGATAAAAACAACAGTAAAACAAAACATCAATATAAGAACATAAAGGATAGGAACAAGTGAAGTGCACAGGGACCAGTTATAAAGTGAATGCCAGTTTGAACAGGTGAGTTTTGAGTTGTGACTTGAATGATGTGATGGAGTCTGCTTGTCTTATGTGTGGGGGGAGGGAGTTCCCCCACACATAATAATAAATAGGGCCCAAAAGTTATCCTTGAGGTACTTTGAACTACATTTTATCCATAAAGATGATTTCCTTTGAAAACGCAAGATTTTGTAATTTTGAAAGATATGATTTGCGATATTAAGCCTAATTCATGCTTCTCCGACCTGACGCAGTCGTTGAGCATTGGAAGTTCTGCGTCGAGGGTCCGCGTTGCTCTGTAATTAACCGCCATGCCGTGTGCCTGTGTGGCTGTGTTTTGCGCGATTTGTCGCCATGAGTTTAATGTCATTTTGCAGTCTTTGTAGTCCCTCGAAGAAAAGTTATAAAGGTGGTCGTATTTCCTGACCTCCTCGATGATTCGTTCTTCTGTTTGGTCCATTGTTACTACCGGTCTACAAGAACTTTAAAAATGGCGGTGTAGGAAGACAAACCGGAAAGAGCAACCGCCGGAAATTACGTTCTGAGCGGACCAATCACAGCGTTGCGGTCCGCGTCAACGCGACGCGTAGTTAGGATCTTTTGGAGGTGCGCGTCAGGCTACGGCGTAGGGGTCTGCGTCGACGCGTAAGCTACGACCTGACGGAGAAGCATGAATTAGGCTTTAGAGGGAATGAATATTTTTACATCTTATTCTCATTTCCATTGAAAAAAAACATAATTATGGTGTGATTTGTGCAGGGATCTGAACCCAACAAAGACTAATATGACGTGTAGGCCTGGACATCTCTGCAGAATGACCATATGTAATCTAAAATGTTGTTGGCCATATTGTGATTTGGCCAACAAATGCGAGTAGATTGCATGCAAAGTCAATGCACGTCAATGCACAAAGCGAATGAAGCGAATTAACTACATAAAGTCGAGCGGGTAACATCAGCCCCACCATCAGAAACAGTTTCCTTGGGCGACTCTACCACGAGTAGGCTTGCCACGGTAGTTGGTGTTACCAGGGTCACGGCATTCACCGGTTAAATTACTCGCCCGCCGCCCTCCCCATCGTTTTAAATGTTTTCACGCATCAGCACTCATCAAGTAAAAAAACTGAAATTTGTAAAATTCTAAGCGTGGCACAGTTGAAGGTATGAGCGCGCAGCATGGAGCAGCAGGAGACGGCGCTCACTCATCGCGTCACCAGGCGCCAAAAGCAAGAGTTCAGATTCAATAGGGAACCTGATAACGCAACGATAAAAACATGCAGCTAATCTAGTCTGTTTTTCGAGGAGCCGAAACAGATGGAGCGAGGAAACATCCGTGAAAGCTCGACCGGAGACCAACACACAGCCGTCCAACGTTAGAGATCACAGTAAGCGCTCCAGACGTCTCGTCTCCTCTTGTAAAACGTCCAGAGTAATTGGCAAAGCGCTAAGTTGTTAGATTCTGTGCTGTAAATCTCTAGGATAAGATCATATGTCTAGACAAAAAAACAAACAGCTGAGCCACTAAAAGCACACTAGATCTCTCCATTGTGAGCACAAGTACACGTGCACTGGAACACGGTTCCATCTTCTACTTCCCCAGACCATCATGTCCTTGGAGAGGGAGATAGGAAACTGGCCGCAAGTGCTGCCACTGCCTCCTCGCTCTCAAGCCTCCACTGCAAACCACTTAGTCTCCCTTCTGTGTCTCTTTCAGGGAGATTACACGCGTCTCAGAGGAAGAAAATATCAAGCAACCCAACGAACAAGATAAAGTTAAGACCTGCTCCTAATATCTCCTGTCCGCCTATGGAGAATATGTGATTAGGACGATTCCCACCCAACAGAGTGTGTGTGTGTGTGTGTGTGTGTGTGTGTGTGTGTGTGATAATCCAACAAGTCCTGCTCGCACCTCTCAGGTGTCCGCTGCCTGAAGGCTGAACCCTGATACATCACAGTGATGGTGGACCGTGTCCCGGTGTGAGTTTGTGTGTTTCATGTGCGATGAGGTTAACGGCACGTGAACCTGGGCTGATCTGTATTCGGTGCTCAATATTTCATCACATTTGCAAAACTTTGTTTTCAGGGTTTCTGCATGGGCATTTCTTTTCACGTAACTTCAAACAAGGAACTTGTTTTTACGACTCAAGATTTGGGAACAGCCCTACTGTCATGTCAAGTCATTATGATTTTATTTATGGAGTTCAAAATTAAAAACGTTGCAATCTGTACATCATCAAATGATACACGGTCCCATTTCCCAGGGTCGACATGTAGGGACCTCCTCCGCCATTAGCATATAGTTCTGCGTGTGCGTGTGTGTGTGTGTGTGTGTGTGTGTGTGTGTGTGTGGCGTTATTCTTTTATTATATTTTGAAAGATGGTCACAGCTTTTGAGAGGCTGGATTCAGTGATTTCTGGCACTTTTGTTTTTGTCTTCATTAACTTATCTGTCAAGTGACTTGAAATCTAATAAATCATTTATTCATTCATATTCAATTCCTTAAAAAAATCTGTTCAAATTTATATTCTTGTTGAAATTAAAATAAACGTTTTGTTCAATAAAATGTTTCTGTTCAAATTAAAAGCAGCAGCTCTTCTGCGTCTGCCTTTAGATTAGCACCACACGGGGAAATAAAGTCATAAAAGAAGTCATTGAAAATGATCGGCGTCACATTGATCCGCCTCGCACGGTCAGCCTCAACTATGAACGTCTGGGACAGCACCGATCCAAAAGAGATGAGCCACAGAGTCATCGATCGGGACAAATACCTCGACACATGGGTTGAAACTCAGCGGCCTACCTTCGTGCACCGTCACCCCGCAGTTGTCACACTGGATGATCTCATCTGCGTCCTCGCTGTTGTCTCCCAGACAGACGCAGCAGATGAGGATGTGCTGAGTGCTCCAGGTTTGGGACCGGTCCAGCAAGGCATCCTGGGGAATCAGGAAACAGAGACACAGTAAAGCCACTTACCAACGGCCCCTCCTCCTCTGATCGGACCGTAGATCCAGTAACTGACTGATGGACGGTGCTAAGTCCATTAGAACAAAGGCAGAAACAATACCATCTAAACCTCTCATTGGATGATATGGTGACTTAGTGACTCATATTGTTGTTTGCTATTATGGAGCACCAAACAAAGGAAGTAGCCAATGTGCAGTCCAAGTCCTCCGCAGTGGGGACAGAACTTGTACAATGAGGACTGTTTTTTTTGGGATGTCGTCTGTGTACAGATTGTAAAGCCCTCCGAGGCAAATTTGTATTTGTGATTTTGGGCTATATAAAATAAACTGAATTGCTTTTGCTTCAAAGCTCAGCAGCTCTCATTCAGCCCGTTACTCTGAGCACAAAGTCGGGTTCACAAGAATGTGTCCAAAACATGCATAAATAACACAATTATGACCTAAATCAGTCTACCATGCCATAACGACTACAACAAGCAACAACGATAATTTAGCAACTACTAACACTTTCCAAGTCAATTCTTAGGGATATACCAAAAATGTTTTTTTTTGCATTCAAAGCTATTGACATTTTTTTTATAAAGCTGTTGTCACATTTTATGAAATAACCCCCCCTGAAAAAAAGTTAAAATCTTCCTACAAAATCCTTACATTTGAGTAAAGTTTAAATAGAAATTCTAATCTTCTTCTGAATTCATTCTTTTTTTAAATAATATGTTAGAAAGCAAATATTTAGTAATGAAGATAAAAAGATAAAGTTTGCGATAAAGAATCGAGCCAATGAGATGAAATGCGCAGCATTTAAATAACGATTTAAAATGTGAACGCCAACGTTATGAGTGAAGCTTCGGAGCGTCCAACTAGTCGGTACAACCCAAAACTAAATAGTGGGAAATGTTTCTGGATGTGTTCTCCATGAAAAACCCATCTTCTCACAGTGTAGAATGAACATTGCTCTATTCAGAAAACAGCCTCAGCTTTTCCCATCTATGACGTGGAATCCCAAAAACTTCCTGACGCAAAAAATCCATTATCTAAATAGTAACAGACGATTGCTTTGTTTTGTTCACTAATTGACTCAGAGAGACGAGCTACAGATCTCTGGGTCGCGTCTCAGCCGGCTCTCGGGCTGATATCTTCATAGAATAGCCAGTGATATTACATATATACCTGTGACGTTAATTATTTATGAAAATAAGTTGCAAGTAACATGATTTGGTTACTATATGCAATACATTTGTTCCTGGAGTGGCGCTCACCTCATTGCCTTTTCCCTGGGACATGCTGTCGTTCGTCAGCTCTTCATCAAAAGAGTTGGTGCTCTTCGTCTTCTTCTTCAGCTTCTTCACATCTTTGTCACTGTCGCTGCTACTGTTGTTGTTGGTGTTGCTGTTGTTGTTTTTGTCGCCATCACCATCCTCCTTGTCGTCGTCTTCATCGTCGTCATCGTCGTCGTCCTCGTCGTTATCGTCGTCCTCGTCGTCGTCCTCGTCATCCTCACTGGCGCTGCCCCCGTCCTCGTCCTCCGGCCCTCCTTTCTGAGCGCCGGCTTTGCCTTTCTTCTTCCCCGCCGTGGGCCTCCAGTCGTTGTCGTCCTCGCTGTCGTAGTCGTCCATCTCGTTCAGCTCCTCCATCGTGGTGAAGTCCAGAAGGGGGCGGTTCCTGCGGAAATTCCATTTCTTGGGCTCGGCCTGAGACTCCTCTGTGTTCGCGCTGCCCGACCCGGACGTCGAGGTAGATTCAGTGCCGGCCCCTGCAGTGGGCTCCGGCTCCGGCTCCAGCTCCGGCTCCGGCTCCGGCTCGGGCTCCGGCTTGGGCTCCAGCTCGGGCGCCGGCTCGGGCTCCGCCGTCTTCTTGCTCTTGCGTCGGCTTCTGGGTGGGGTGGCGGCGGGGGGGTCTTTGGTGGAGCCGTCCGAGGAGGCCTGCTGTTTGGTCTTCTCTTCATCTCCTGTAAGGTTGTCGTCAGCAGCCAGGGCTTTGGCCTCCTCTTCATCTATGCCATCGTCTGCAGAACCAGCGCCGTTGTCCGAGTCGCTTCCTGAACCCGCAGCGCTCCCTTTAGACCCGTCCTCATCGCTGTCTTTGCCCGTGCCGTCCGATCCTGGGGGTTGTACACAGTCAGGGGAACTTCAGTAGGCTGGCAACACATCCTACCTTTGAGAATCTTTTTCTTTTTAACTCTTTAATTATGGCTGCTAGACATTACAAGGCTGTGCTTACCCGAAGCATCTCCCACTTCAAAGTCGCTGTCATCGGAGCTGTCATAATCCAAGGCATCTAAGAGGGAGGCAGCGAGGGGCTTCACCTGCCGGCGCTTCAGACTACGGTCCACTGAAAAACAGGACAGAAATACAAGGCAGCAAAGTTGGAGTTGGAGAAATCTCGACCCCATGAAACCTGTTATTAAAGTGTTGCCTAAAGATGATTACTCCCACACATTATAAGGAGATACAGCACCAACGCATCGGATGGGTGAGAATGTGAAAACAGTTAAAGGGAGATTAATCAAAGGAATATCAGATCTGTCCTCCTACAAATATATGCATGCAGAGCCTTATCAAAACCGCACACGTCCAAATATAGCTAAAAGCATCAGGTTAGGGCTGAGGTTGGCCGCCGTGTTTTGTCATGATCCATTTAGACATAAAATCAGTTTACGTCTCATTTATTCTTAGATTTATGAAACTGTATCAGCATTATGCCTTTCTGTAAATGTATACAGATTAATTAAATAAGCTGAACCAGAACTTTCATTTATCCAACACAAACTTTCCAAGGCAGTGTGTTTAGGCTCAGTACACACTTTACTTTGTGGCACAGAGCGATGACGGATAGGTAACTTCTAGTTTGCCTTTAGTTTTTTCACATGCAAAAGAAATAGGGCCAAGAAACAGCAACACACACGCACACCAGAATAAATACATTTGCAATTTTAGTAGCATTCGTGTTATGTAAATATTGCGCTTCGAGTCACAACCCTGTACACGAGTTGGTGTGTTAGCTCGCGTTGGCACAGGCGATGACTTTAGAGACGACGGTGAAGCCGATTAAGATGTTTGACGGCGTTGACATCACAAACCAACGAATGGTTCAACCGACGAAGAACCAGATGAACCTGAACGGAAATGTGTGAAGTATCCACGGAAAATCAAACTGCGAGGCGTGAACACGCACAACATATCGACATGCCAGTTTCACTACAAAAGGAATACTTCAACCACAAAGCGTTCGTGTGTTTGTGCAGAAGTCAACTTGACTTTTTAAGACCGTCTCACTCCTGCACAGGTGAGTTACTCGCTCATGTGACATGCTTCATTTAGAACGGTTCTAGCCAAGATGCATGCGTTTGGGAAGCAGGGAGCGTTCTTTCTTTAACTTCCTCAGCAGCGACCCCGACCAGCATCGGAAACGTGTAGGAGGGAACGCGACACTCGTCAGAGCGGCACACACTAAAACAAGAGAGACACACCATCAGTACATGTCGGCGGAGAGCGCCGCCTGCCAGCTGAACACGAGTGACGTGCCATTTAATAGTGGCCCACAGCGGGCTGTACCCTAACCAGTAGTGGCATGTCAGTAAGAACCAGTACGGGCCAGTGGGACCTACTATTTGCCAGTAGAGCACGAGTGAAACACTGTATTGTTTCAAAGCGCCATATGTCAGTGGAACAGCAGCGGCACACCAATAGTGATCATGATCCACCACCAAGAATCCATATAGGGGGTCTCCATTGACGACAGCCTGAACTGGAAGGCCAACATCAACGCTGTGTACAAGAAGGGGATGAGTCAACTCTTTTTCCTGAGGAAACTTTGATCCTTCAATGTGTGCAGCAAGATGCTGGAGATGTTCTACCAGTCTGTTGTGGCCAGCGCTCTGTACCTCTCCATAGTCTGCTGGGGGAGCAGCATTAGAGCCGACACCAACAGACTTAACAAACTGGTTAAGAAGGCCGGCTCCATCATCGGCTGCAAACAGGTCTGTGGTGGAGAGGAGGACACTGAAGAAATTATTGTCCATATTGGACAACCCGGACCACCCTCTCCACCACCTACTGCAGGGACAGCGGAGCACTTTCTCCAACAGATTCATCCATAACTGTCACAAGGACTGTACAGGAAATAAGACTGTATAATAAGTCACCTCTGACCAGATCCTCCATCAATTGATTCAACATCAACAGCCTTGCACCGCTTTTGTTGTTTGTTACTCACTGTACATACTTATATACACTGCATATACTTTGCATTTTTGCACTTTCTTTATTGTTTAATTTCTTAAGTTAATACACTCCGCTAATGTGTTGTATATATTGAGTATTTTCATTCCGATATTTCTTCTATGTAACCTTGCTTGCTACTGTGACAAACACATGTTCCTTTGGGGATGAATAAAGTATACATCTATCTATCTAGTACAGTAAAACAAGAGGGGTGTCTCGCATCACTGTAACGCCTTTAGGTTCACCAGGACAGTCCCCTCAGCTCCATGTCGAGCCATGTTTGCCTGTTCGGGAACAGGTTCGCTGAATAAAACCCACAAGGGTTACGTTACGTCAAGTCCCCCTTTCAGGGGTTCTGGTTCTGCTCCCTCTTTGGAGGAAAAAGGGCCCACGACTGGTGTTTGTTGACATTCTGCACACCTGGGCCCACGGGCACGAAGTCACAGCGGCGAAAGCAGAAACGCGACACACGCGAGCAGTGGGGTTCGGCCCCGCAGCTTCAGCCGGAGACGTCCTCTGGTCTGAAGTCTGCTCGATGCCACGAACCACGCGCGTACTGCCTTTGCTATTAGCTTAGTGTTAGCAAACAAAGCGCGCCGCTGCCAACAAAGCGCTCTTTGCTTATCCACGCAGCTTCTCTCTCGGCTAACACGTCTCCGCGTGCACAACTACGCCTCGCGGACACGTCCGTTGCGAGAGTGCAGCCCACGTCCTCGTCTGCCAAGCGGAGTAGCTAACGGTGGCTAGCATTAGCTGTGGCCATTCGCGTCATATTACGGCATTGTCACAACACAGAACGCTCCGTCGGCTCCACGCAGCTACAAGTATGACAGAGAAGTGTGAGAGCGTCCGGCCGGCCGAACGACGAAAGACCGAGTAAAGAGGCAAAACTGTGCGGAGAGCAAATTAGCATTAGCATTTATTAGCAACACCAGGCGCTAGTCACAAAGCACAGCTGGGCTAGCTAGCTTAGCCCGCTAGCTGATAATTAGGAGTTCGAGGCAACAAAACGCGTTGTTAAATCCAACTAAACGACATCGCGCTGAATCGTAGAGGGAAACGACAACGTGGGAAAGCAGCACTCACTTTGTAGTTCGTATTTACTACAAGGAACAAGGCGGCTCTCCTTTTAGCAGCATGTTATGTGGACAATGGGAAACAGCCGCTGTGACGTATAGACGACCGGAGGATGTTGCCATGGGGACACGTATGGTACAGATGAGGAGGAACAGGACCGTTACGTTACGGGCAAACGAATGCACGAGAATTATGACTAAATTAATAATAATCGTATTATTTAATAATGGCGTTTCCATCACTTTAGAGATGAAATGCTGCACATGTACTTCTTTCTATTTTTGTAAACACATATGTACAGCATAAGCATTCACAAAGACTGAGAGCTGAACCCAGAACAGTGACACCAGCTGCTGCTGAGACCAATAACACCTCATATTGCAGCTCTATAAGACTCATCTCAAATTATAAAGCATTCCAAAGAAAAAAACAAAACATGTTTGTCCCCCCAAAAAATATCAATGGTAAGAACATCTCTGTTATATTTGGTCACGGTATGTGGACAGTAAACTAAAACCAGCCATACATTAAAGAGGAAAGAACTAAATTAAAGAGGTACTGCACAGTGCACACACACACATGTTTTCGAGCTACTATTTGATGGTAATATTGACATTTCAAAAATCTACATTTCACGGGTTGAAAATGGCTTAACACGCCATCAACTGTTGTGTTGTCTGCTGTAAGTCTGCCCTGAAGCTTGATAGGCCAATACTGACATAGAGTTGACCGTTTAGGACTAATCTATATAAGGTACACCTTAAGTGTCTCAGTGTTATTCCACCTGAAAAGCTTTAGTGCTCCTTGTCATGGATTAACCAAGTGTGTAAAAGTCTTCTGGAAGGATTGAACTGTATTCTTCCAAACGATAGTCCCTCACTTGGTGTTTTGAGGATAGGGGTGTATATGTGTTAATATTAATGTTAATATATTCATATTTGATATTGTACCATCTGTTTTGAAAATATTTGTTATTGTTGATGATGCGATTGTGTAGTGTTTGTGACAACGCAACAGACCCTTTGATTCTGTTTAAATGTTTGGAACAGCTTGGTACTAACATTGCCTAAATTGGTTCCGATTAGATTGTCCTGAGTGCTGAAAATGGCTATAATTAATTTCCCCTAATTAATTTCCTATTGTGTTTCTTAATGTGCTGCAATTTTTTCTTCTAGAAAACATGTTGTTTTACTATTGAGAAGTCACGCTCTTACTGTATCCAGACTTTCTTTGGGATTCATGAAGAAACTGGAAAGTTCCTTTCAAAGGATGCTTTGCATAAATAAAAACGTACTGGCTCATTTTCAAAAATGAGCTTTGTTTCTATTGTCCTCCACTGACTTTGCCAGTTTAGCAAATAAGAGACGATTAAAATAAACGAGCTTAGATTGATCCTGATACATGGAAAGGGGAAGACTGATGGTGTAGGCAAGCAAAAGGGAAGATTACAACTGTCCTTGCTTGATGACAAATGGCTCTGCATTGTGCTAGAAAGAGGTAGTTTTTTGTATCTGCGTGCATCAAAACAGCGTGGGGATATCACAGTGGCCATCATTGTCATCATCACTATCTGCATTTTCATCGTTTTCTCTCCTGCCCTGATTTAATCAACATGAGCCTGTGATGCAGCCAGATAGTGTTGGAGGGAATGTGACAAATGAGGGTCTGATATTACATTGGTCAATGTGATCATGTTAGTGAGGCCAGGGGTAACTTTTAACAGAATTACAATGTTTTACCAAGTAGAGCACAGCTTATACAAGTCCTGAGTAATACAACTGATATAGAGCAGTAAAGGCTGCACTTCTAAACATTAGGTCAGATGACACATCAAATTACACTCGGTGTGTTTCTGACCTCCGCTTGGCCAACATGGCCGAGTTAGAATGTAAATATACACAATATGTTTTCTCTTTACAATGATTTGATCAGGCTCTGTGTCAGTAACAGCAGGCATGTACATGCTGCGGCCGGTAGCTCCCATGTCTGTCACTGCATTTGTTTGTTGCACATCTTCACAGAGACCTGGATCCATCGTGGTCCGGGATGCAGCTGCACTTGACGGGCGGACAGCAGGACACGAGAGGAGGTGGACTCTGTGTTTACACCACGATGCTTTCTGCTCTAACATCAGTCAGAGGTGATTGACCATGTTTATTTTCTCATGTTTCCTTTTTATTTTTTTATTTAAACCTTTATTTAATCAGGAAGTCCCATTGAGATTAAAAATCTCTTTTTCGAGGGAGACCTGGCCGAGACAGGCAGCAACATAAAAAACACATAGTTACAGACAGAAAACACAGAACAAGTTAAAGTTAAAAGAAACTAAAAGCTAAGAGACAGTGACGTAGGGTTTTTTGAATGGTAAGATGACGGCCATATTATCTGCCCAGATAATTGTTTATGTTGCTACTGTTTACCTTCCTCGGAACTACAAAAACATACAGGAAGTTCTTATTGTGATTTCAGTAATTGGACTAACCGGTGGAACACAGTATGGGAACCCCAGACTCAGTGTCAACAGCTTGCTCTTTGGACACCTTCCTATATCTTATGTTCTGTACTCTCAAAACCCTAGCTGTTAGACTGAAAACATGTTTATCCAGTGAACATAATACAGATGGCAAATATGTATGTGCGTCAAGTTTTTCTGCAGGATATAAAAGCCATTTTTGGGAGAAAAGCGGCGCATGCTCTCTTCAGCCATATTTACTCTGTACTTGGACGGACGATCCAAACAATACAGTTTTGGAGGAATTGAAATCCTGTCAAACGGAGGATAGTTTCATGGGTGGTAATGAAAACAAAATTAAAATGAAACGGTGTCCATGAAGCTGCACACTCATCGGTTTAGAAAGAACAGACTGGAGAAGTTGTGCCGGAGGTGAAGATGTGCCTATATGATCATCTTTTAATGACGTATTTAAAAGCATATCCTGAATGATCACACATGGACTCGACTGTTTATTTAGTATATTGTGATTTGAAAGCACAGAGAGGCTTGAGTCATTTAAACGAGACAAATGAGGTGCACAAACATACTGTACGCATTGAAAATGACCCTCAACCCATTACGCTGAGGAAATGCGGCAGACGATAAAACGAGATGGTTGCAACAAGAGGAGCAGTAGAAGAGACGGTGCAGGCTCAGCGCAGAGAGCTGAGGAAGTGTCCTACCACAGATATCAGTCAGCTTGATGAGCCAGAGGACAGAAGCAATTACATCGAGAGCAAGAATAACACTGGGTTTAGGAAATAAAAACATTACTATAAGGACGCACCATGACAAGTAAGGTTTAAAACCTCATTTGAAGAAGAGTAATTACATTGGATGTTATTTATGAATCCTGAGGTAAAATGTACCAAAATGTCTGTGTTGATCTACACATACAGCCTCCCTCCACTTGAAGATTTTGCATTTAAATTGGAATATCTATCTATTCATATGGTGTAAATCATGTGACACCATATTCTCCATTTATCTTTCATGAGACTGCCTTTACATTCCATTCTAGATCTGCAGAAAGTGAATCGTATTACTCGCCGGCTGGCAGTGCGTGCCGATGTGTTGCAATAAAATGTTGACTGGTAAGCAATTACTTCTGAGGCGTGCTGAACTAATTATAGTTTAAGAAGTATCATTTTCTAGCTTTCAGCAAAATCAATCTGTTCATGCAATTTGATGAAGATAAAAGTAAATGTTTTTCTTTCTTTCTTTGTAATACAGTGGTTGCTCAGAGTTGATGTGGCTCCGTCAGGGGCCTTCAGGAGTCCTTGTGGAAGAGGATTCCAATGGCTGAGGCAATTAGCATTGTAGCATTATTTAAAGGGTTGTAGTATCATTGAGTTGAAAATGTACTTAAAGTTAGCCCAGACTCAGATTTACCGGAATCAGAATGACAGGACTAATAACCTTCATTTCTGTGTGTTAGTGCAGTTACCTAACTGTGGCTCGTTTTTATTGCCTTATTGACATACTAAGTATGACGTGAAGTTTTGCAGTATGTTAAATCTGGCCAGCATTTTAGTTTGAAACATAAAAAAAAGATCAAACATTAACAACAGAATGTGAAGAGGGTACAGTGTCGTTGTCAAAAACATCTCCAACAACATGTGTTGGGTTGCAGAGAGATCTATGGCATGTTATCGCAGTGTTATCCTAAGTGCTACGTTTGGCCCATGGGATACAATTAGCTGGCCACTCAGGCATTAGGAAACCTGTATTGGCATTAAACTCCATCAAGATGGGAAAGATTGTTGTGCACAATTGTCAGTTGGTATAGGGAAACCTAATCAGAAAGACCCTGTAGCTCAATGGACCCTTGTGCCTGGGGCTGAAGGGCCTTTTGCTAGAGTGGTCATAGATTGTGTGGATTGACGAAACCGGACGTTAGTACGCGGTTCCCTGAAGCTGTCCTTTTAAGAAACATTAACCCTTTAAAAACAGGGTGCGAAAATCCCCCTGCGCCTATTATCAGACAAAAAACAACAACATATTATCTCCGGAACCACATCGTTGTTTAACTTCATTTAAATTGCTACAAGCCCTTGTGAGAAGATACATCTGGTGTAAAACATGATTAAAGTAACTGTTAAGTTTAAGTACTTACGTAAACTCAATTTGAACCGAACTTAAATTCAAAGGAGTTTTTTGACTGAAACTCCTTTGAACACCCAAGAGAGAGAGAGGAGGACACTTCGTCGCGGGGGGGTAGCAGTAGTGTATAGCGTGCCGTGAACTTACATTTACGTTGAGATCGGTCGACCAATGACAGTTCTCTCTACAGTCAGAGCTTGCGCAAGAAGGTGGACCGTGAGGGAGATACCATTTCCAAAACTTGTAAGGGGGTAATAACTATTTTCCCGAACGTAGCAAAATCCCGGACGTACCATTTCCAAAACTTGTAAGGGGGTAATAACTATTTTCCCGGACGTAGCAAAATCCCGGACGTTTTTGGAATCCCTGCCGGACGCTTTTTTTAGGTCTCGAAAAGAGGACATGTCCGGGGAAAAGAGGACGTCTGGTCACCCTAGTTTAACTTCATTTGAAGTTCTACAGTTCCGCAACTCTTGTGAGAAGATACATCTGGTGTAAAACATGATTAAAGTAACTGTTAAGTTTAAGTACTTACGTAAACTCCTCCGACTATACGGCTGCTCCGTCAGCTTGCCGCGGCGGCTGTAAGGTTTCACCAAATCCATGATAAATACCCTTTACAAAGTCGGATTTCACTAACAAACACATCTCAGTAACCGTACGGGCTTGTGGGAGTCTAACAAAGCAATCAAAATTACTAACTCCATATTAGTACCTGTAAAATCACACGTTTCTTTTTTTCTTTTCTGTCTCACATATCTGTCTTCCTGTGATTTACGTGTACCCCCCACATTTCTAGAAACACAGCAAGAGGGTTATGCACATTTTAATACCCAGCAGCCTCTAGTGCGACAATGTATTGTCATAAAACAAGTAACCTTTCTATTTTTGAACCGAACGACACGTTTTTTTTGACTAAAACACCTTCCCAATATGTCAAAGCTTGGTTTTTTGTTTTGTTGCAGATTTGGATTATTTAGGTCCTAATCTTTCCAAAATGGTGTCCTATTAGTATGTGGGATGTTGGTAAGGGCCTGAACCATGGAGTTGGTAAAAGTCGGCGACCACTTCAAAAGATTTTTTTGGGAAATCTAGCTGGACATTAATAGTTATGATCAAAATATGTTATAAAAGTTTTTTTTTTTTAAATATACATTTTATTCACAAATAAATTCTGAAAAAAATGATATAATACAAGTAATATAACTCAATGGGGTCCATACGACTACTTACTAGTAAAAAAAAGAACCATATATGAGCCTCGGTTTTCAAAAGGTGTTAAGGCACCATAATACAGTTTGAAAAACTCCGTGACCGCTCAAGGAGGCATTTTTGGGAAATCTTGCTCATATCGTGCTGGATGTTCATAGTTTTGATCAAAATATCTTTTAAAAGTAATTTTTTTGCAGATATACATTTTTTTTCCAAGACTTTGTTGAACGAATACATACAATAAACACAAGTATTGGAATTAATTTGGGGTTCCTACGACGACTCAAACACAGGGGAAAAGAAAAAAAAGAGTCTAGAACCAAAACTGGTTCCACCGTGCTTAAAGGGTCCATCATAGAGGTACCAGTAGGTTTCTTTTCTCAGTTTGGGTTACCAAAGAAACCAATCAAAAGATCGGCGGTTCGATACCTGGCTTCCCTTGTCCATGTTGATGTGTGCTTGGGCAAGACACTTAACCCCAAATTGCTATGAATGGGTATGAATGGTTAGTTTGAGGTGGTACCTTGCATGGTATAGCTCCTCCCATCAGTGTATGAATGTGTGTGAATGGATGAATGATGGCATGTAGTGTTAAAGGGCTTTGAGTGGAAGACTAGAAAAGGTCCATTGGCCATGTATCATCCCCAGTCCCAGGGAGCTCTTGAACAGGCTCATCGGACTCTGCAAGCTGTGTTAATTAAGGACCTACGACCTCATGTTCAGCCATGAGGTTAACTGGCCCCCTTCTAAGAATAAAAAACAGAGTCGAGGATTTTTGTCAGCTGTCCTCATGAAGATAGATGTTCACAAAACACACTAACACACACACTCAGTCACAGAAACACATACACAGCATAAGTAAGCAAGGTTAATAGATGTCATGGAAACTCTATTCATTAGCCCTTGACGTTGTGTTACTGAGCCATGAATAGGCCGCTCTCAGTGCAGCGGGAGATCCAATCGCTCCCATATAGGCGTTCAGCTCTGCCACTTTATATGTTATGATCCTTCAGTCATGTTTAAAGAGTGCCTCTATTGGAGATATCCTCAAAAAAATGCAGATGGCATGTGTCTGACAACTTCCAATTTCCTTTAAAAGGCGGTACTATTTATAAAACTTCCAGGCACTCTCTCCTTGGCGTTTTAGACACAGCCTCCATTTCCCTGATGGATTGGCTGTCATATTCCGACAGTGCAGTGCTTCTTTCACTTTATAGACGTGTCTGGGCTCCTGACTGTGCACTACGAGCTGTAGTTTTTCTCCCTTATCGTAACGCCGCTCTTTCCGGGCCTCCTCAAGTAAACAAACAAGCAGCACTTCTGAATAATCATGACTTTGGGAGGGTTGAACTCCGGTGATGGAGCTCATGTGCCATGTAAGGCCATAATCATCACTCACTACCTCGTCGGACTTGTTAATTACTTCCATGTTCATGATGTCACGGGAACGATATGCATGTATGTTAGTGTGCAAGCAAATATAATTACATTTGATCGTGACAAAAAGGGGGCATTTCCCAGTGATAACAATTAGGTGGAGACATATTTAAAGGATTAGTTGAAACAGGATCAAGGTTCAGGGTTAAGATTCAAATCGAACGAATTAGGGACAGTGCTTCCATGTTGACAGCTGTCCCTTGACACCCATAGAACATAGAACATAGAACATGTGGCCTTCACTGACAGGTTTTTCTTTCTTTTGTTTCAACTGTCCATAGAGTTCCTGGAATTTCATTTGGGCACTGCTCAGGAGGTGACGCACGCTCCTTGTATTTGTAGAGGTTGATCACATCTCAACAAGGACAAACAAACGCTAACCATTATTTTACAACTTTGACTTTATCAAAGATAATACATTCATTTTGATCATTTTGAAATGGGGGATGGAAATCACCTGCTGGTATCCATATAGAACCTGGATGACCCGGACTCCTCTTTTACCAAAGCTTTATTTATCATGAATGTCTGACTTCGAGATGAAATGGGTCATTTTTATCGTGAAAAACTAATTAAAATGCAACATGTGAATATGTAGCGCATAATTAAGCCTCGTAAGTGTGACTATCCTCAATCACATCCACCAATCTCCGATATGAATCACTCTGCCTGTGAAATTAAAGAGTGTTATTAGAGATTCAACACACCACACGCCCAGTCTGAAAGGGATGCTGGTGCATCTGGGCCATCGGAAGGCTTTCCTCACGCAGCTAATGCTACGCCCTTCAGATAGCACTTCATATTCTGTTGTTCGGTAACATATTGTTATTACTTATAGGAGTGTGTGTATGCGTGTCTATGTCACATACTTCCTCTGAACTCATAAGAAACAAAACACATTTTGCTCACTGTTCATTCAGAGGTTCTGAAGCCTAATGCTTTAAATATCTATCTCTGGTTTGATAATGCTATTTGTGCTATTTGGCTGACAATATTGACTCCACTCAACTTGTGCTATTGTTGCACTTCATTACCGTAATTGCAACTTGTGGCCACATTAGCCACTGGTTAGCAAATAGGCTCTCTCTAATGCCTTTTTTTTATATTTGCAAGAGTAGCCTAGTAGTTTTCAGATTCAGACGTATGTTAATGTCCATCTGTGGTCCCTTGTCAAATGTTAATAATCAAGTCAAGTTAATTTTAATCATCACAAATTTGTCTCAAGGGGCTGTGCACATAATTTGTGTACTGTGTACTAGACCCGCCATTCAGATAAAGACAAACTCCCCAAATATATATTTTATATGCATTATATGTGTGAGCTTCTGCATCTTTCATCTTTACTGTACCTTAAAATATTGTAAAAATAAATAAGTAACTGGGACTTCATCTGTAATCCATCCCAGTTTGATAATGATAGAGTTATAAGCTCTTCTGTTTCTTTCACTCAATCATGTTCCTCTAAGTTGCGTATCTCCTATTTTATTAAATAGGTTAGACGCTGCGATAGAAATATATGTCCTCACAAGTATAAACATATATGAGCGTGTGTGTGTGTGTGTGTGTGTGTGTGAGTGTGTGTGTGTGTGTGTGTGTGTGTGTGTGCGTGTGTGCGTGCGTGTGTTTTTGTGCCAACCTCGTGAGCATTGTCTTCCTGGTAAATCTGCTCCCTCCAGCAGGCCGTGTGTGTGAGCAGCAGCTTATCAGCTCTGACCAGAGTTAGCCTCACTCCCAACCACCTCCATCGCCTGAGAGGAAAACAAATTGCACCCCTTGCAGTTAATAAGAATAAAAAAATATATTGCGCCGGAGTCTCACACAACCATTACAAATACTACATAGACGTAGCTGGTGTGTGTGTGTGTGTGTGTGTGTGTGTGTGTGTGTGTGTGTGTGTGTGTGTGTGTGTGTGTGTGTGTAGTATTTTCTGGCTGGAACGCATTGGCATGGTGAGCCATCTCCCAGGATCAGACCTGCTTCTCATGATGAACAGCCCAGGTGGCCCTTGCCCCTCCTCCACAAAACCAAACAAACATTTATTTCCTTTGCGTTACACCGCCAGTGTCATGGGTGCATATTGAATTCCTGACAACACCGTGACGATGTCTATGGAAGGTAATTACATATTGAATGTTCTTTTTCTTCATTCAGCTCCTGGAGGGGAAAATCCATCTGTTACACCCAGAGATTGTATGGAGAAATCATGTTTCCTCAAGCCCTCAAACACATCCATTTACATCGATATCAAAACAGGTAGAGCAGTGCGGGATATCTGCGGCGTGGTAAATTAACTCCTGGCAACGCTGCACGTGATATATTTCCTATGAAATAAGGAGGGTGTTCTATTATACAGGGCTGAAAAAGAAACACACAGAGTTCATCCTACAAATATAATTCAATAGGAAGACCTAGGGTTGGGTCTGAGCAGAAGAGAATGAAAGCAAAATGTTTGCTGGATTTTGCGGTATTGAACCATTATTAATTGAAAGGACACCCATGTAAACACAGCTACTATCAATGTGCTCCACGGTGGGACAGAAAAAATGGGTTCCAACAGAGCGAGTGACGTAATATAAAGAATGTTGATGGCTCAACGAACACAGGACTTTCAATCAGGAGACCGATGTTTCTGTCCTAGTGCTAATGTGAAGTTACTTTGTGACGTGTTTACATATTTAACTGAGTTCACGTACCTACTTTAAGCCCAGCAATGAACCTAACATAACTATCTAACGTTTTCAAGAGGGCCCAACAACCATTTTAATCATACCCGCCACCACCACGCGATGCATTGGTCGTGGTCACTTCAAGTCTTTCCGTGACATCACGTTGCCTGAATCCAGCTCTGAACGTCACAGACAAACATGAGAATGACGTAGATCTTTTCTCTCTCTCACACATATTACTGGATTTAACTATTCATTTAACTGCGAGACCCGATTGCAGCAATCCAAACCAAGTTAAGTAACCGGCTTGATTTGAATTAGACGACCTTCGACGTCCATTGGTATCAATCCCACAACTCTTGTCAGGAAGGAAAGTTAGGCTACATTTTATCAAGGGAAAAACTGGCATGGCCATTTTCAAAGGGGTCCTTTGACCTTTTACTTGAAGATATGTGAATAAAAACGAGTTCTATGGATACCTACGAGTCTCCCCATTACAGATAATCCCATGCAGTTTTGGGCCAAAACCATGCAGGTTGTTTGTATGCAGTAGGAATGTGTTACTTTTCTAAAAAATATTTTTGTCGTCCCTGAACAGTTTTAGAATTGCATAAATTGGGTATGACTGGGAAGCGGAGACTCTTGTGGATCCAGTAGGATCAACTGTATCCATGTGTGATTATAATAGTCCCCATAGTTGACATTTCACATAGTGAGACCATTTTTTAAAACATGATGTCACTGTATGAAAAGACGTGACCTCTAGGATAATCACAGCCTCATGAAATGTTCCAACCGAGAACTAGAGGCCTCAGAGGATGTAAGGCTTTTCTAGGTATATTGACAATTGACAAGTTTCTGAGCAGTTTACAGAAATTAAGTTAATCCAATCACCAAAAATTTTGTTAAAGAATCGCAATATATCGAATATATATTGAATCGTAATCCCTGTATCATGATACATATCGTATCACCATATTCTTGCCAGTACACAGACCTATTTCTTAACATCTCTACAAGAAGCATTGTGTGTCTGTACCTTTAATCAGTCCTAAACCCTCTTAGGTAGCACTCTGGGGACCCGACAAAACCTCAGCAATTTCCACGCCTCCGTCAAACTTTTGAAATAGAGCTTTTGTTCTCTGTAAAATCTCCAGCTTCGCCTGAGGGATTAGCACTGGTAATATCCCTGGCTTTGGTTTGCACATGTCGCACAGCGGCCGCAGTGCCACACTGCTTTGGTTGGGGAAAGGCGTCCACAGTGGAGGTATTGGCTGGCTATGGCTATTGGCAGATAACACTGAAGCTGCTACTCCTACAGAGGACATGTCCTCAATAGTGTTTCAAGGACTTTCAGGTTTTAATGACCTGTGTTTCTACATGACACACTACATTATTGCACACAAAGTACAATAGGGCTCGCTTTCATCTGTCTGTGTGTGTGTGTCTATGTAAGTGCACTAATGGGTGCATTATGTGGGAGAGCGATGGATATCGGTCGACAGTGAGCTGACCTGACCTGTAGGATTTGTGTTGGATATGTATACGTTCACTATGGGGTTATAAAAATTGTTTAGTCTTATAATAAAAGTTTAGTCTTATAATTAAACTGCACTCATGAGTGATTATTGATGCATTATTGTATACTAATATAACATGATGTTTTGGGCAGGTTGGGTAGAGCAATAGTTAAGCATGGCTGATGTTTTGTGCCTTGAAAAAGCCCCGGGGTCCATGGTACTTTGAATGCAGGCTTTTCCAAAAACACCACCAATGTACTCTTTTTAATAATAGACATAAATAGCTGCCATAAGCGATATTGGATTATGATGATTTATCACTGCTTATGACCTCAACAGCTTCTTTGCACGGTTTGAAGCACAGAACAGCACTCGTCCACACAAGACTCCGCCTCCTCCCCATGACCAGGTTCTGTGCCTGTCTGCTGCCAGCGTGAAGAGGACTCTCTCCACTATCAACACCCGCAAGGCAGCAGGTCCAGACAACATCCCTGGTCGTGTGTTGAGGGACTGCGCAGAGGAGCTTAAGGATGTCTTCACGGATGTCTTTAATACTTCTCTGAGACAAGCTGTTGTTCCATCATGCTTCAAGGCCACCACCATCATACCTGTGCCAAAGAAATCCACTCCGTCCTGCTTTAATGACTATCGTCCAGTGGCACTTACCCCCATAATAATGAAGTGCTTTGAACGGCTAGTCATGTCTCACATCAAATCCATTCTCCCCCCCACACTGGACCCTTTCCAGTTTGCATACCGTGCCAAACGGTCCACGGAGGATGCAATCTGCTCTGCTCTCCACCCAGCCCTCACCCACCTGGACAAAAAAGACTCGTATGTGAGAATGCTGTTCATAGACTTTAGTTCAGCGTTCAACACCATCATCCCACAACAACTCATCTGCAAACTTGACCAGCTGGGGCTCAACACCTCGCTGTGTAACTGGCTGCTGGACTTTCTCAGTGAGAGGCCACAAGCAGTACGCGTCGGCAACAACACCTCGAGCAGCATCACTCTGAGCACAGGGGCCCCTCAGGGCTGTGTGCTCAGTCCACTGCTCTTCACCTTGCTGACACACGACTGCAAAACCACCTACAGCACCAATCACATGGTCAAATTCGCAGACGACACCACTCTGATAGGTCTCATCACCAAGGATGACGAGACCCACTACAGGAAGGAGGTCAACCTTCTGACCACGTGGTGCAGAGACAACAACCTCCTTCTGAACAACAGCAAGACCAAGGAGATTGTTGTTGACTTCCGGAAAGGCCACACCCAACACCCAGATGGTCAGTGGTGACCATCAACGGTGCTGACATTGAACAAGTCAGCAGCACCAAGTTCCTGGGGGTGGACATCAGTGAGGACCTCTCGTGGACAGTCAACACGAAAACCCTGCCAAAGAAAGCACAGAGGCGCCTCTACTTCCTCCGGAAACTGAGGAAAGCAGGAAGCCCTCCATCCATCATGTGCACCTTCTACCGTGGACCATCGAGAGCATCCTGACCAACTGCATCACTGTGTGGGGCGGAAGCTGCACAGACTACAGCAGGAAAGCCCTGCAGCGCATAGTGAATGCAGCTGGAAGAATAATTTTTTTTTAAATGTGCACTATTCACTTTATGTTTCTGCACTATGTTTATATGTTTATATGTTGTTTATATGTTTATATGTTGTTTATATGTTATATGTTGTCTAGTTTAGATGTTGTTTATATGTTTATATGTTATATGTTGTCTATTTTTTACTTTTTTAAATGTTGCACTATTCACTTTTTTTTCAGACAGTAGAGAAACATAATTTCAGGTCCTCTGTATGTTTACACAATATGGAAGAAGTGACAAATAAAACTGACTTTGACTTAGCATTTACAGTACAGCATGTACTAACTTGGTTAAACAGCGTTCTAGTGGACAGAGCCATCTACTTGGAATGAACTATGCAACATTCAACTATTTGTCTAGTTTCTCAAAATTATTTTAAATTTAAATGTAGTGGATACCTTTAATGTGGCAATCCTTGAGATTTCCATCCTGGTTGATTTGGTGAGAAAATATTTACACACTAAATGTCCCAGAGTACTGAGGGCAGCAAAGCATTTTTTGATTAAGAAGTCAGGCAATAATGACCTTGTATTATCATTGTTAAATATATTATCATATAATATCGGCCCGGCTTGCAGAGCAGGAAACAGAGAAGCTTGGATTACAACACACAGAAAGACAGCGACTTCATTCTCAAGTAAACGTTACTCCACAACATCTTTGCATAACACATAGTTGTTTGTCCCCATACTAATGTTCATAATGCCGTATATATTGTTCCTTTAATAAAAAAACATTATGCGTTTGATATACAGTAGTTGTTTCACACATGCCTGTCACTGTAATGTATACATTTGTAGCTGCCTTTGTTGGCTAATTGAAATGTAGTGTAATGATGCCCTCTCAGTTCATTTATTGAATCACTTTTCAATAGCAGCCAGTTCAGGAAATTCAATAGAGCTCCCCTCTCTTACAAATAACACTTCACTCAGTATTGTGATTGCTCTTTTATGAAATGGAGGAACACTTTCCATATCTGTGCCAGTCATTCGCTCTTCAAACAGCATTTTTCCCCCTCTCACCCATCACAAATGGCAGAGAGCACATGTTTCGCCGCTGCACACATTTGCATCACGCACCTTCAGACCACTCCGACACACAACGACGAGTGTCAAAGTGCGCTCCAGCTATGTTCATATTCATTTCCTCCTGATTATGTCTTTCTCGTGGCTATGATTACTCCCAGACAGCACGCCGGGCTCGCTCATTTCAGAATACATCATAAACAATTTACACGTCATTAGTTTTGTTTTGATCATATTTGTTTGACGAAATGTCTCCCTGCCTGGTGAGTGCTGGGGTTATTTACCCCATTTAGAGGCCCAAGGAACACCATGCAGGGTGCGTTATGTTGCATTGTGTGATTAATTGTCATGGCTCTGGGAAGAACTTGAAATGAGACTATCTAAGAGAGGGAAATGTGTATTGTGGATTGTATTGTGAGTGAAGTTAACGGGAGTGCTGCTTCTGTTGATTGGTTTATTAATCTATGCCAGAAGGAGCATCGACAGTGTGTCATCAAATGCTAATGCAGGCGATTTAAAGTATTTCATCTGTCATACGATTGCAAATACCCTGCAGAGGATGTGCATCTATCACTGGAGAAAGGGCAAAGGGCACATGTGTGTTTTGTATGTGGCGTGCACTGTACAGACGCCCTGCAGAGGGCAGTGGAACTAACAGCTGATGTAAGCCAGAGCTGATGTAAGCCAGAGCTGATGTAAACCAGAGCTGATGTAAACCAGAGCTAGTCAAAAGCAAACTCTCTCTACTGTATTAACATGCACAAACCTGCAAACAGAGAATTTCACACCAAGTCATGCTCCCTGTGATCCGTGGCTCTAATGGCTTTCTACATACACAAGGTCATGTAATGTGCACAACAATTCACTGCAAAGAAGAAACAAACTGAACCTGGTTGAGTTGAGTTGTAGGAAGGAACATGACTCCTAATTCCTCAAGCCCGACCTCACCCACAGGAGAAACTCTGCTAAATGATTTATTTTTTAATCACAAAAATCTTTTGTAAATTGCATCTAAATTTGTGGTTTCCAACTTGGGGGGGGGGAGACCCTTCATGAAGACACTCGGTACATCTGACGGGTCAAAAGATGATTGAAGAGATAAATTGAATCTCGTCAATGCTTTTTTGTGACATACCAGACACTCCCACCTCTTTGGGCTTTAAAAGGAATCTCTTTCAGTACGTACTGTATGTATGTGTGTGTGTTTTCTCTGCATATCTCGAGAACCGTCTATCTGATCTACTTCACACTTGGTGTGTGTATTGATGGGGACCCAAGGACCCAATGACGAAGTTGGTGCAATTTGGACAGCGATAAGTTAGATATCATTAGACTTTGAATAAATAAGCTTTACTAAGCTGAACGAGGGCGGGGCTTCAGTCAAGCATGGTGTCCTCAGCTGAATGCTGAATATACCAAATGTACAAACAAACTCTCCACCACTTCCCTGGATTTAACAAACATTGAGCAGAGACCGCTTCAAGCGGCCCTTACGGCAATCGGCCTGCTCTGGATGAGCATGCGTTCCAAATGGCAAGGCGCTTTGAACAGGCAACGCCCTGAGTCAATGCTGCAATCATCAACACCGGGGGCCAAACAATCGGCCTGCTCCGAATGTGCTCGCCCTGAACGGGCACTGCACTCGTCCTTCAAATGAGGGAAACTGAACAATCGCACTGCTCACAACTCTTGTCCACACTGTGAGTACAAGCTGCGATGAAGGGTCACAAGAAGGCACTGATCATTGTCCTCAATGGTCATCCCTGATTACAGTAACCCTTCAACAAAGTGTATTTCTTATGAAAGGTGCAAATATGAAAACACAAGAAATTTGTAAAAATGTCATTTCAAATAATCAAGCGGTTGACTTTTTGTAATGTGAGAGGTGCTGCTCACAGTGACAAACCCAAAGAGACGTATCACAACATTTCCATTCTGCTCTCTGGAGCTTTTTAATCATATTAACCCTTCTAGTACGCCGGCGACAAGAAGTAACATGCAAACAAGATGCAAAACTAAAATTAACGTAACTCCTTGAATATTTACGCCATCGACGTAATTCCAACGGATTCTGAACGCTAAGAAGTGTAGCTTCCCATGTGGGTCCATTACGGTCCATTACGGTAATGGTAAAAAAAAAAAACAGCGGCGAGCTTGTCTGTGGGGAGGGGTGGAAGTGAGCAGAGCAGCAGAGCAGCTGCAGAGAGCAGGGGAGAGACTTTGACTAGCCTTTCACTGGCCTTTGAGTGGCGTTTTCTTTGGAAATAATATGTTGGGGTTGTAAATAATAGTATTAGTATAGTTTATGAGAGTTCTGCCACTTGCTGGCTCACCTAAATCCTCACCTAAACCCCACTAAAGGCCACTTTCCTGTCCCCACAAACACAAAGAAGCACAGTGGGTAAAGGACAGACAGAGGGCCATTCTGGGAAGGAAACAGTAGCTGCCTGTAAAAGCCTGTCTGGATGTGTGAGGAGGGCAATAATGGGTTCTGTCTTCAGCTGGACAGGAACTGCTTCAGGGAGATAAACAAATCTCTAAAACGCCTGGACATGGACACATATAAAAGCCTATAACATGGACACTGAATGTTTTGGGCAAACAAAACTGTTTGAGAAGATGTAAAATAGGGTTTTCAGGCCTCCAACTCCACTCTCAACCTCCTTTCCAGCAGTGTAGTAGTGTAGAAGCTCTAAACCCACTGTACACTCAGTGTTCAGCAGACAGAAACAGTCACGGCCGAGCTGGTGAACATAGTGGAGCACCAGGTATTTTTCTCAGGAGTTGGCGGAGACCAAACCAGAGCTCAAAGCAGAGAGAATATTGATCATCAGGTGGGTACAAACACGACTCTAAATGCGTGTTAATGTTGTCCTATGTCTCTGCGGGTGTGTAACGAGGTCTGGATAACAAGGAAACAGAAACAAGGTGACAATGTGCCAAATTCCATGTTTTCATCTTTTTTTCTATTGCCTGATGCTCCCAAATCCTATCGCAAGCTCACAGTAAATATTTTGAATGTCAGGTGTGAACTGTGTTTTGTAAATTGGGGAATATGGAGCCACAATTATACATACAGTATATGCTAAAATCAGAGACACAAATGTATATCTTCACAAGAATGTATGGTAAGATTTACACTAACAATAACTTGTTTAGGATCTAAGTGGCCTCTTAGTTAGTAAGTGACTTGGGCTGTGAATAATATCCTGCTTACTGAAGAAATAGATCAGCATTGCCCTTCTTATCTCGCAACTCGTAATACAACATATAACATAGTAGCAAACATGATCATATCGGGTACATGGAATTATCAGGTGCTTTTATGTTGATGATTTAAGGTTCAGGGTTAATTTATTTTCATTATGAAACAGGGGTTGCACAACTAAATGCAATTATGGTCATTTTATGCTACACAAGAAAAATAAAAAAACAGTAGTGCATTCCTCTATTGTATTTAATAAAGAAATTGCATCAGGAGGAATGTAAACAGCAGCAACAAAAACACTGTGGAATAATCTATTATTATTGTGGAACCCGCGGATCTGAGATTATGGAGCCAGCAAGATGTGGGCATAGCAGTCTCTGACCCCCAAGTCCTTTTTCATCCATTTTCCTTTCCTGTGAGTGGACATCAGCCAGGTGCAGGCTGGGTAGTGGAACAGCCTTAAAACCAAGCTGGGCAAGCGTAGCTCTTATCCCGGCTCTCTTCCCTCTCTTCTCGATGCCATCCCGCCGACCTTGGTGGCGGGCGGTCTGGCTGGTCGCCAGCCAGCGAGGCACAGAAGGCCAAATGGAGGAAAAATATTAAGTGTGTCTAAATGTATTTACACAACATTTGCGCTTGTATCGAGGAAAACCCTGTGTTTGAAACACGTTTCCAACAGAGTAGGCGCAGGTGTGCTAGCAGGGCTAATGCATGTACATGCTTCTTAGAACAGGACTGATGCATCTTTGTCTCTGGCAACAATAAAATGACTTTGTCTCGCTAGAACTGTTTCACTCTGCGCAGCACAAATCCCATTGTGCCTGAATGGGCCTTTAATCTACTTGCCATGTCTTCCTTCCCAATGTGTATCTCTTTCATAGGCTCATTCGTGCTCCGGTAACAAGGGCAACTCACTGGCGGAAGATTCATCTGGTTCTGGACTCGTCAGTTTGATAATATAAATCCTTATATTCTGCAGATATTCTCCATTACTCTTCATGTCAATTAAAGTTCAGGTTAGCGAGGTCAGTATAACACAGCTATGGAGCTGGAGTTGGTTGTGTCCAGTTACCAAGGGAAGTTAGTCACACGCCTGCGCACTTCAACACCCACAACTGTTTATCAGTATATTGACATTATGGAAGCAGACTGGTCGTTGCACGTTCCAGTCTTGTGAGAAAAGATTCTCCTCCTCTTGACAGGACAGAGCGAATCAGATGTTAGGACGAGGAGAGACGAACCTGTGACGATAAACTGTGTATGAAAGGCCCCACTTCCGTGGTGGGGCAGTTGTTCTTTGCCCAACCTGCGTGTTGCTGTACCACTCACTGCTTTTGCAATTGCAGCGCTCACTACTTTGCTTGTGATCATTTAGTAAATACATTTAGAGAACGAGAGAAGTTGTCGAACTGAGTTCTTCCGGAGGCTACACCAGGCATCCAATAATTGACACACGCTATCAAGTTGAGCTAGATAAGAACGGCAGCGTCGGCATATGCCCTGCAATAAAAAGGCCAATGGGTGTAAAGTGGAGTTTGACCAGTATGTGCAGAGAGACAGACAGAAGTGAGCCAGTTCTGACATGGAAGAGGTGGAAGTGGTCGTGGGCCTGCTGATCACTCCGTTAATTGGCAGGTTAGGTAAAGATGAGCGTTGGCACCAGGTTCGGCCTCAGCTTTGTTTCCTCTCTTCATTTGTTGACAGGGAGACAGCTCTTGCAAAGGAAGTTCATTCCCTGGTTTTTCAGCACTGATTAACGCCCAGGAAGCAATGTACTCCCTCCTGTTTCTGTTGTATTTGTTCTGAAATCACGTCAATTACTTTCGTGAATTACATCTTTCCATACACATCCTTCAATAGTCACGTGACAGTGACTTCCTTCCCAGGTGATGTGACACGTGAGAGTAACATTGTCTCATACGCTGTGAAAAGTATTGACGGGAATAATTCTCATGGTTGCCACGACAGCACTAGATGGTGGCTGGCAGTGTTATTAATAACCAGTGTAATTAGTGCACTGAATGAACAGTTATCTGGGGTTGAGATACAGTTGAGATGCTGGTGTGTGGGGGTAAAAAGAAATGTGTCCATGATCAAAGCTGCAGCTAATGAAACCAACAATGGGAAGATTTCATTAACACGTGCCAGTTTATCAAGCACTGCCAAACAATACGGACTATTGTTAATGCCTGCTCATTAGCTTCCCTCAATCAAGCCTATCCACGAGGACTTTTATCAGCTGCAGCTGTGTATTCCATGTTTCAGCACGTCTTTGAGGAGGGAAGGTGTGACGGGACAAGAAACACAAGCGGTCAGAGGATCAGACAGGTGTGTAATTATAAAATACAGTTGGCTAGCCCTCAGGTTGATACCCCTACAATTTATTTGGAACAAATCGCTTAGGATACAAATATCATCCAAACTATCTGTTGTAAACATTCAGTTTATTATCATGCTGCATGGGAATAGTGCTGCAGGTTGTGCCTCAGCACCTTAAATACAATATAGGGTACATACTAAAAATATGATTTCCTGGAAAGAAATGTGCATGTATGTAATTGGGAAAACAGACATTTAAACTTCAGTTAATCATTTCCAGTTAATTGCCAGAGTAACCTGGAGACGTAAAGGCAGGTCAGCTAAACATGGAGAAAGGTGAAATGTGTCTGAAGGCAAGCATACACTACATTAACAATCAATAAATAATTATATGGGTTTAAATTGAGTTTCTTTCAGGGGAAATGCCTCGTTTCATGAAATATTCATGAAATGCACTACAGAATTACTGACCTGTGTTACTGCACATATGATAGAGGCGGAGAGACGGATTTTTCCAATACACCTGCAATCCTGTCCTGCTGCCAATCACAGTCAAAGACTTCCACTAAACCAGAGACAGCCCCCAACAAAAGAAAAAGAGTCCCTGATTAAATCCAGACATGGGCCCATGCCCATTACAAAAGCAACTGATACACATGTGGTAAACATGTGGACCAGAAAAGAACAATTCCTTTATTCAAAGCCAAATGCAATGCTTTCTGCCACAATTAATACCACCGGGGGCATTGAAGTCAGAAATGTGAAAAGTTATTTACTTGGTGTGCTTTCAGGTACAGTTTGAAAAATTCATTCCATAATGAAACATTGAGATCATTTCAAATGATATGACATAATAAAAAAATGCACCACTCTCCCCATGAATTACTTAAAGAATACAGAAACAAATGTTGAGACCAGGGCCCCATTCCTCGTATATGGTTCAATAAAGTCAATCAAATGTCCTATTATCCATCTTAAATTACCGAGATGATTGACATCAGGCTATGTTGGTTTCTCTAAGGCTGAACCGCCCTCAAACAGTCGAACAAGACGTCAGTCATCTGGATAATTGTGCGTGCACACTCCTCTTCAAAAGGGGGAGGAGTCAAGCACAGATTCCATGATCTTCAAACGCTACAATGGCAAATAAAATCAGAGAAAGAGCGTCTCTTTTCTCCGCTGACGAGCAGGAGATGATCATGAACGCATATGATGAATTTAAGTCCATAATCATGGCAAAGTCTAATGGTGCCTTCACATCCAAAGCGTTGCGAATATTTGCAACTCTTCTGTTGTGAATGCAGCATAACGCTGCCTCCGCTGCGAGACATAAGCTTAGCAAAATATCAGACAAGTTCAATGCGTCAGTGTTGGGAAAATGTATCGGCTAATTTTAAGTGCCTCATCATCCAAATCAATCAGATTATATTTATTTAAATGTGCCTGCTGGCATTAGTATACAAATTAATATATACTTATGAGAATATATACTGTATGCGCAATACATGTACTATATATGTGTATATACATGTATGTGTAGAGTACCATATAACTAGGAGTTTGAATATGTGTATGGGCGGATCAGTATTTATGCATTATTCATAATCAGAAATTCAATCAATTGAAGCAGTGAAAATAAATTGTGTGTGATTCTCTGTATTCTTATCAGGAGTCCACCGTAATCATTTTCTACAATAGTGATATGTATGCTGTGCTAATAACACTGTCATATAATTATGAGTGCTTTCAACACATCCATAAGTTTCTTAAGCGCTAAATAAACGTTACGAACAGCACAGCATGCAGGGGATTTCCCGATGTTCTCTACATCGCAGACACTGTACAAACATGTACCAGTCACAAAAAAGCTCAAGGCTGTGATCCAGTCTGCATACGTATGTGAGACAGTATGTGAGACAATATGAGACGGCCAATGCTCAGCTGGGCATGTGGTGTTCAATGTACGGCTCGAGGAGGTCTCGTAAATAAATGATTCCTTGTCAGCAGAATCGATAGCGCTCGTACAGGAAGTCATGAGGATGTGAGAACGGATCTTGGCGATCTTGAAGAACTCTCTCCCTATAAAACTAATATAACTAATACCGCTCCTTCATCAATGAGGAAGTGAGCTGCCTTTTTTGTCCGGTGGGAGTGGCCAGTTTATCCAGTGAATTTCAGTAAGCCTGCGATGGAGCAGGTTAAGGGATTTGGATGTGTTGCTATGGTGATTTTTCCAAACTTGCTTCATGGAACCGAAAAGCCTGACCTGCGTCATCTTATCCTGAAAATTATCCAGCTAACTCAGTAAGCCAGATACAAGGAATAGGGCCCTGCTCACCAGCTGACGTGTCAGATACTTTGTTGCTACTTTTTGGTTAAACAACATCAAACATAATCAAAAGATTGTAGCATTCACATGCCGTTAGCTAGATTGCATTAATCCTTGCCAGGTCTGGATGTGTTGTCACTTGCTTAACTTGTATAAACAGCTTTGGAGGGACAGTTTTATGATTTAGGATGTAGCACAAACTGATAGCACACAAGCAAAATGAGCTGCCAGTGGCGGGCGGGGCTTTTCACACTGAGGGATTATGCAGGACTCTCCAGCTGTACCATCACTGTACTGTACCTGACTGCCATCATCCTGCACCCAACAGCAGCAGCATCAACATTCCACCAGGTTCACACAGCTGCGTGAACAGACTGCTGCTTTTATGATCAGTTAGTTTTTGTAGAACAAAGTCATTATCTGTGTGTGCAGTAGCAATGTGTGCCTGTGTGTGTGTGTGCACATGTTACTGTGGGTCTATAGCAGGCAGGAAGCTCCAGTTATCAAAAGTGAAACCAACGCAGAAGTGCCATGAACCTGCAATATTTCTAATGGCCAGCAGGGGGCATAGAGAGCGGTTGATGTAACACAGTGCGTCGCTACGCTAAGTAAATGAGAGCGTTTAAAGCATGCACATCCACATCAGGGGCATTTAAAGAAAATATTTGAAATTAACATCCATTCAAAAATCCTTTAAAAAAATTATATTAATAAATATTCAATCAAATATAAGTGTAAATTCCTGAATTGAATTTGATATATTCTAATTTAAACCAGGCACTGATGGCACAACGACCAAAAATGCTTTGCGCTGGTTAGGGGGTACTTGGCCTAAAAAATATTTCATCACTGAAAAAAGGTTGAAAACCACTGCTATAGACTATGCATAAGGCTTAGGTTAGATGACAGATTTATTATAGGCCGTATATGTAACAATAAACTAGCACGTATCCCTGTCAGAGCAGGCTCCCGTATACTACACATACCTGCATGTTAAGCAGCAGCTACTTATCTCTGTTGACATGCCCGAGTCCTCAACCATGTTGATGTTGGTCTGATGCTCTCACCAGTAAATGCTAAGCCACACTGACCGACTATCAGCAGCCTCATCAGTTATTACTTCAAAGCCGGAGAGTGTGAGCTCTGCAGGCTGAAGGTCTCTGCTCCAGTGTCTGATTTAGGAGATCAACCCAAACAGCCCAGAGTCAAGTATCAGGCTTAGCTCGGATACAAGCTAAAGTCACCGAGATGTCCACCAACATACGGGAAACAGAAAGGCAGAGAGACAGAGCAGGCGGGGGAGAAAGTGAGGGACGTGAGAGGGAGGGAAAATATTGGGGAGAGAAACCTTGGAGGCCATTTCAATACTTCCCCCAAATTTATCTCCCTCGTCTCTCCTCCCCTGCCTCCTTCCAAACGCCTGCAGGTACAGAACCGACTTCTACTGAGCAGTTTTATTTGAATAATTCCTTCCTGTTATATATATATTAAACCAAAATCGGGGGAGATCAGAGAAAAGGGATTATGCCTGAGTGGTATTAGTCTCTCGCTGCTTTTTTTTCTCCTCTGGTTGTGCGTGAACCGAGTTGATGTGATCAATGTGGAAAGGCTGCGGCTATAAACACCGGTACATGTAACCAGGCATTGTTACACGGCAACTTCAGCTTTAATGTGATATTAGCTGTTACTGTTTACATGCAGAGCAAGTAAGCTGAGTTGACAAATGTAAGACCAGGCAGCCAATTGTCTTTAATTTTGCATATTTGATTATGGTAAATGATACTAAATATACCCAAATGAGTGTGGTAATTATTGACTGTTCTTGTGCTCTACACTTTTTTAACCCTGCTAATGTCCCCGGGCTTAAAACACATGATGTCTTTCCATCCATCACTTTGGTCCAAAAGAAGATGACTGATAGGATGTTTTATAATTAGCTGTTCAATTTTATTTAGTTTCAATTCAGAACATGAGTGTTGAAGAGAAATAATCTGAAAATCTAAAACTGCTTATACATTCAACCCACCTAACGCAACTATAACTAAAGTCTCAGAGCTTTCTCTCTATTTTCCTATAATTGCCACAATATTGCATAGAAAACCTCTTAACTTGACATTTTACTTCACCACTGTATCTCCACATGTTTTTGCCTGCAGCGTTACTGCAGTCGCTCTGTCAGCGGTCAATCCACCAGTCATTCAGACTAAATTATCTCAACAACTATTGCACGGATTGCCTTGACATTATTTTACAGATATTGATTTTGAGTTTGATAAAAAAAAAAGAAAAAAAAAAAAATCCCGGATCTTTATGGTCCTCAGAAGATTCATCCCAGATATGTTTATGTGATTTCAGAGCTTTCAGCTATGACATTTACTTTACAATCCTCCTCCTCAGAGCTTTAATTCCATGTTGGACCATAAGGTGTTCCCCTAGTGCTCCCATTGGGATAACATGTAAATCTCATAATACAGTGTGCAGATTCATATTAATTTTGCTGAGCATATGGTACCAAGGAGCCAAGCCCTTTATTTAAACCCCATGATTGTTCTTGCTGTCCACCAGCCACTCGCCTTCCAGCGTAAAAAGTCTCCTGCAGGACATAGGACATAGTCTGAAAGGACAACATGAAAATACGGGTCGCTTTCTCTTTTCCGACACTTTGGATTTAACCCAATAAACATAAAATATCAAAACGTGCACAGACCATTCAATTGATCCAATCCGTCATAATCTATTATTACGGTCTGCTAGCTGTCCGTTCAGTGTGACTAATAATTAAAGATCTGGTGTTCATACACAGCATATACAGTATAGAGTATTTAGTAGTTATTATTATACACTGTACCTTTAACAGTTAGTCATGTTTTATGGGAGTTTGGGGAATAGATATAGGTTTAATATATATTAAACCTATATCTATTCCCCAAATATATATATATATATATATATATATATATATATATATATATATATATATATATATATATATGAGCTTTCAGATGCCATATCTATCTATCTATCTATCTATCTATCTATCTATCTATCTATCTATCTATCTATCTATCTATCTATCTATCTATCTATCTATCTATCTATCTATCTATCTATCTATCTATCTATCTATCCATCCATCCATCCATATATATATATATATATATGGCGTCTGAAAGCTCATGGGGATGAGTGGTCGTCCTGCAACCACAGGGTCGCTGGTTCGATCCCCAGCCTCCCCATAGTTCACATGTCGAAGTGTCCCTGAGCAAGACACTTAACCCTAAATTGCTCCCCGGGTGCCGCTCAGGGCAGCCCACTGCTCCTTAACACTAAGGATGGGTCAAATGCAGAGAATACATGTATGTAAAAGTATGTACTATGACAATAATTGAATCTAATATATATATATATCACCAATATGATAGATATTTATTTATATGTTGCACAATATTTATTCAAAGAAAGCGAGATGAATAACATGTTGAGAGTGATTGATTGTCCATATCATAACACACTAAGGTTTACCAGTCAGTTACATTCTTGAAGCAATTTCCCCCAGAATCTCTGATTTGCTGAGTGGAAGCAGGACCAGGGCACTGTTCAAGATCATAAAATCCCAGATTTATCTGGGAGGGTCAGATTGATCCATTAGAGGCCCTCTGTTGACATCACATCCACCATGTCCTGTGCTTATGCTTGCTAAACGCCTGCTCTCCGCTGAAGCTTTCTGCTGAAATAAGCAGCGCTGCGGCTCCTCGAGGTGAGACAACCTATGCGTCGCACCCGGATCATCCATAACCATGGAACTGCGGCACCGATAAGTATTCTCCCTACAGTGGAGGGAAAAAAGGGGGGCCCTTTGGCAAACAATGTGCATTTCCTTGGGCTCTGGGTAATACATTCTTTTAATCAGCCTTGTCAGAAGCAGAGCAGTCTCAAGATGCTACTGTATTTGATTCTCAAACTGGCCTTTGATTGTGAAAGGGAACGGCACCCCAGTGACACTGAAAACAAGTAATGCAATTACTCTACTACTCTATGTTCTGCAGGCAATTAATTCATTTTGATTTGCTGTGTATTTCCTGGGCCCCATCTCTCCACATTTCTGCTGCATTTTAAATCAATAGGCTCGATGAAAGGCATCGACTAATTTCTCAGGTGCGGAAGGCAAGACGTTTCTGAATTAGCTCTCAACCATGTTCCGTGAACAGATTGTCTTCGACGAGTTTTAATTAAAATCTAAACTACAAGATCAGCGGAGTTAGAAAGCAAAGACGGAAACAGTCGGAATGAAATAAACATGTCTTCCAATCCCTCTGATAACTGGCAAGGCGGACCAGATCTGGGGGAAAAGATTGTCCAAGCTTTCCAGCAGCAGCTGCAGAGGCCCTCCCTCCCCCCTCCCCGCCTGCCAGTGGTCTCTTCCAAATGGAAGGCACGGGGTAGGAAGCTGGTGGAGAGGAGGCGGGAGGGAGAGCGTGCGGGGAAGAGGAAGTTATCACCAAATTGCCATATCTACAAAGCTCTCCCTGCACGCCACAGATTTTCCCTCTTTAATCTGACACATACAGCCTCATGCCTTCTAAAACCCTGCAAGGCGCTGTGAAGCTCAGCATCCTGGGCTGAAAGAACACCGCAGCCAAAGAGAGAGGGGAGTCAGAGGGATAGGCGGAGGAACGAAAAAAAGAAAAGATAGCGCAGTGTGTGAGGGAGGGAGGGAGAAAGAGACCATTTTATTTGTTCTTTGGAGCAAACATGCACCCGGCTTTATGAAGGGAGTTAAATCGTGGAGGTTAATTGAAAAATGAGATAAACAAAGGCTGTGAAAAGCAGAGGGAAAGATTGTGGCTGGCAGCGCAGGCGGGCCACCACTGAACCTCCTTCAGACTGTGCAACCCTGATAAAGAAGCACAGTTAATTGTCTCGCAATTCCTTCCACTTAATTTCATTCCAATTAGAGAAAAAAAAAATGCGAGGAACTGTCTTCTTCCTTTCATTCCTATTCACGTACTGTACCTCCATAGAAAATCACTTTAATGGGTGGATCTCTCTGTCGACAAGCTTTCATTTTGTGGTGAAGTCATGCTCAGCAAAGATGTTCCAGTGTCTCTGAATACGAACATTATGTTCTAAACAATCTGCTTTTGAGTTCTTACAATTTCTCAGCACGGGTTAGCTGGAGGAATTTTCCAAGTCTAACCGAATTAAGTTCATTTGGTGACTAACAACTCCCTCGTGAATAAATGAGGCAGCACTGTGGGAGCCGGGATGTTTGTATGTCACACTTTACTGTGGAGACGTCTGAAAGGATCAAAAGCAGTCCATTCGGTTGAAGACCCCTTTTTTGAGGCAAGAGGCAAATAGAAATGTCAAAGCACTTAAAGGTGAGTGAGTGACCTGTGAGATCACAGCAGTGAATGCTCTGCATGGATCCCAAGTGCATTTCTGAATAACATTATGATTCATTTGTGAGGAAGAAGCAAAACAGCTTCATGTTTGCAATATGGTCTGACCATAGACATGTTTTTTGGCATTGGCAATCTTTGTTTTTGGCCGTCACCATCTTGTTGTTTTGCAACCAGAAGTGACACAAGAAGGTAGAGTGAAGTACAACCAAACCCTGAGCAAGACATCTGTAGGTGACCACCATTTTAGAATGAACTTTCATGAACAGAAAACACTATGAAAGGGTTAATACGGTCAACACCCAGAGGTCTCAACGCCAACGACCTGTCGATCAAAATATAGCCACGCCCTAAAACATCATTAGATTAACATGCTGTAACGAAGAAGACTTAAAACTAGCAATTGAGACAATAAACTCATGTTTACAATGTTTACTGGAACAATAAAACAAGTGAGAAGAATAAGAATGCAAGTTTATGGCGCTCATGTGTTGGACAGTATATATGGCTGAAGGGATACTGGAACTTCCTGATTCTGTTCCACAAGTAAGAAAACCTCATTCAAAATGACATCAACGTTTGTAAAAAGTAAGAGTGGTCGAGAGACTAGAAAAGCGCTGTACAAGTCCATTTACCATCACCATTTATGTGACGACAGGTTGTAGTCTTCATCATCGTCTGTAGCCATCGCTCTTTTCTTTTTTAGCTTGTGTAACTGTTTACCCGCAACACTAGCAGAGACTGGAAAAAAACCAATAGGCTGTTTTACACACCAGAGAGCAGGTCTGCGTTAGCTCCGCCTACCATCTCTGCCACTGCTGGGTGACGGATACAACTCTTTAACTGTGTCACCGCTTGGGAATTTTCCTGGCAATGTGGACACCAAGTTCGTAATACTGCAAATGCAAGGGCTCTCCTCAGTGGGCTGTAGATATACATCAGACATGGCTGGCACTTTAAAGCAGAACAGGGAGGGCCAAATGGTGCATTTAGACAGCAGAGATTACCCGACAAAAGGTTTTACTAATTGGGGAAAGAAAAAAACAACTTTAATTGACAGTAAAATGTAATACAACATGAGAGAAATGGATTCTGAATGACGACAGGACAGCTCCAGAAAGATCTGAGGAAAGAAAGAATATGCATTTGGCTTTCTACTTGTAGGTTTAATTGGCAGTAACATTTCAAAGTCACAGCTTGTTGGGCAGTGCTTAAATTGTATCATTTTAGTTTGTAAAAAATGGTAATGTTGATGTTTGTGACCACCAGTATGTATCGATTTGGGACACAGCATCAGACTGAAGCAAAAGTAGATATTCCTTTATTAGTCCCGCAGTGAGGACATTTGCAATTTGTGTTGTGACTGCATGTAACTCAATTATTATGTCATTGCAGTGATAGGGGATTGGCAGGTAACAGGACGTTATGAAAGTTTATGTTTTGTGTGATATAATAAAATATAGTTGTGCTCGCACTATCATTACTTTCGACATTCACAGAAAAGAAGATATTGTCTGGGGACAACATGGCTCTTCTCCCTCTGTTCGCTGCTCATTCTAAAGATACAGAGCTCTTAACAGCTAGACTATACGTTTGAGTGTGAGAGCAGCTTTGGCACCCAAAATCCTCTTCAAATGTAAAATGCAAAAAGAGAAGAAAAAAAACAAACTCTAAAATATCTTAATTTTAGATTTGTGGCTGACTTTGAAGACTCATGCCTCACGGACACCGAGGCGTGATTAGCATATGTTCCAGCATACAGAATGAATCTGAGGGGAGATATACATACATTAGGAGTTGTCCCATTAGTGGCCCGGCAGAAGGGCTGATTTATGTTTTCTGTTGGCATCACCTGACAGGGACATTAGTGTTACAGATGAGGACAGGTGACGTTGTCAGGACCATCAGTCTCCAGGTGACGCACTGCCAAAATGATGTGAGAGGAGCAGGCAGCGAGGATTATGGGTAGCGTTAGAGTTGGAAGAAAAAACACGCTTCTGCGGCTACTCCACTTTCTTTCAGAGCACCTAGTGGAAGATTACCTTGTCAGCATCAGAGGAAAAACACTTTTGCAGCAAGACAAACGACAATTCAATAATTTTGAATGCCTTGAAAGTGTCTCTCTCTTGCAGAACTCAATTATAGTGATAAAGGCAGCTGATATAAGTTCACTGGGTACATGCCCAGATGCTGACAAGATGTATTGCATCATGCGAGCTTATGACTTATTCATGGCCTATTATACTTTATGATTGCTATCACTTAGCACTAAATACAGTTGACACCATAGTACTAAATGAAAGCACTGTTTGAAAGATCAAGGCACATACGCCTCAATAGGAAACTATTCCTGTCAGGGAGGATGCAAGTAATGATTCATAAATCACTAAATAAGGACAAAAAAAATGATTTCTAGTTCTACCTGTCATTTCAAGTTTCAACCATTACTGTATGAACATGAACACGTAGGGTTAATAAAATCCCAAAATAAAGACATGCTCATACACTTGAATTAGGTGTGTTTCCCTGAACTGGTCTTGAATGAATAAACTCGGCTCCAGTGTAGTTTAGTCAGAAATTGGTGCTATATGCTACACATCCTCCAGTAAACAGAGAAGAAGAAGTTGAGCCTGTGAATGGGAAATAAAACTAGTCACTTTGGTTAGGGTTAGCTAACCAAGGTGCTAACCACTCCAGGGGGTATGTGAGATTAAAAAAAAATCTATCTAAAAGTAGTATCCATTAAAAAATCCTTTAAAATGGTTACGGTTCACTAACCCTAACCATCGTTGACCATTGACAAAAGAAATGGAGAGGTCTTCAGGACTTTCTTCCAATCGGGCAAGGTTTAATAGTTATTTTATGTCAACTAGTATTGGCCATGTTTCAAGTTGTGCAAAGCCATTAACAATGTATATATATATATATATATATATATATACTGTATATGCATGTTCGTGCCTACAGCAATATGCATGTGGGTTAAATGTTTAGAACTTCTTCGGCAAAGGCATTTCCATCATCCATTTAGTGCATCAACTTAAAAACACTTCTAGCAAGCTGAACACTTTTTCCCCGCGATTGAGGACGTTTTAAACATTTTGACGTTTCTAAACAGTCTATCTAATGAGATATTAAAACATGTATATAAAATACGTTAATGTAAACTGTCTAAAGAGAGTTTATCCCTTTAACGTGTTAACAAACAGTTGTCTCTTTACACCTCTTTAATTATACACAGAGAAATGTTATCAGCTGCTAAAGGCTCCACTATGTTCACCAGCTAGTCTCTAATACTCCTTTCACACGAGTGCTCAACCAAGGTTAAACCGGTGTTTATTAAGTGTTTTAAAGGTTAACCGTAGTTGACCGACTCGGCTTATTGACCAAGCTCAAGAGGTGGGTCGGACAAGGCTTGATTTCAATGTGAATGGCAACACTACCAGGGTCCTTAAAACAACCTGGGCAGGAGAAACTATGTCACTGGTTCTAAATGGCGGGGCAGAGTCGTGATGCAGTTGTCAAAGGTCACCATAGCCCAAAAAGCAATTACTTTAAGGATGTTTTCAGCTCGGCTGGAGGCGAATGACTGACCATTTGAACAACATGGAGATGTGGCAAGCTTTGCCCAGACAGTGATGAGGAAGACAATGAGGCGGCAGATGACTGGTGTTTGGTGTGTGGGCAGTACTACGATCTGTGCGACAGTATTTTCAGACAGACTGCTCTCACTAAGCCGGTCAAGCTCTCATCAAACTCTGGACCGGACAGGCAAAGAAATGAAAGAAATGCCATCGCTGGCAACCTCTTAATGTAATGACACAGAGAGAGAGAGAGGACATGTTCGTGGTCCAGCACATTCGTATCTTTAGTTATTTTAAATTTTCCAAATAAACCTGCAAAGGGATACATCTGTCGCCTGTTCCATCTGTTATAAAGCAAATAACCCAGTTCATATCAACATTTGCCACATGCCCAGCTGAAATACGTCAGTAGGCTTAGTATATGACGCAAATGTGATTATGCCAATAATTGCCAGTGCCTGAGGTAATTGGTCTCCATCGCCCCCGGGTTGTGACCCAGGTTGTATCTGAATAGACATGACTAGGTATTGACCCGTGTTGACTGGCCTGGTTTGAATTGTCAACACAGGTCATTGGTGTTAAACATGTATAACTGTGTGTGTCTGCTGTTTGGAGCAGAGCAGGTAGTGTTTATCCAAACACAGCTACATGCTGTTACTTCACATGTACTACTCAGGCTAACAGCTCAGTGGGTCAGCTTGGTCTCTTAAAAATGTTCCCAAACAACAAAGCTGCATTGTCAATTACATTTGGAAGGAAATGTATTTTCTCCCGTTATTATACATTTAGTAATCAAAACATATTCTCTTCAAAGACCATGGTAGTTTGTCTCAGGGTAGGTGGATGGGTCAATCGTCAGGAGGCCACTGTTCATGTCCAGTGGGAAATCAAAATATACCTCTGACTGTGATTTTAACATTATGTTAAACATTTAACGTTCGGTCCGTACCTTAAGTTACTTTACAGACTATGATCTTTTCCTAAACCTAACCCCGCCTTGATCATTTTTTTGCTATGTTTATTTGGTTTAAAATACAACATTAAACATCTTTAAAACTCTGAATGTAATCCAGGAGAAATGTTCCCCTCAAAACGTAAATGAGAATGCAATTTAGTTATGTCGGCTAGCTCCTGAGCTCCTCCAGCCACTTCTGATGGTCAAGGTAAAAGTGACCACCATGATCACTGACCATGGCAGAAAGCTACAAGTTACTGCAAGACACTAGCCTAACCACAAGATGCAAACTGTTATAAACTGGATAAAAGCTCAATATAAATGCAAGCCTTTTACCATTTAATACGCATTCCTGGAAATAAGCTTGCTGGCTGTGTTTATGGGAAGAGTTGATCTTTGATTAGCCCCATCCGCTTAAGTTACTGTTGCTAAAGATTCAAAGTGACCAAAACATTTGTGTTATTATGGTGGCGCATTCACTCAAGAACCAATTTTAAGATAAAAGTGGCTCCCTTCTTGACTTGAACTGAGAGAAAGATAAGTTGCATGGATGTCAAATTCTCTACTCATGTTGCCTGTACTTCAAATGAAGATTGCAATGTCAAGACAACATCATTCATCATAAACAAACTACACCTGCATTTAAAGATCCAGCAAAATGAGAAGTAAATGAGTCAATTCAGCGTTGGTCAGTCTGTCTGTCTGTCTGTCTGTTTGCCTGCCTGTCTGTCTGTCTGTCTGTCTGTGCAATGATAAACTCTCGACTCACACATTGTAATACGCTGAGAGGGATAGACAAGACAAACAAAGGGAGAGGGGGTGTAGTGGCATATAGGAGGAGGGCATGTATGCTGAGATGTATGCTGTGTGTGTGTGTGTGTGTGTGTGTGTGTGTGTGTGTGTGTGTGTGTGTGTGTGTGTGTGTGTGTGTGTGTGAAGAGGGGAGGGGGTGGGGGGGAAATCAAACGCTGGCTGAATTGGGCCCAAATATCCAAGGTTAATTTTGTGAGAAAGCTGCAGTGCCCAGATAAGACCATCCCTGCAAATGAGTTCTGCCTGCCTGGATTACAGCTAAATTTATGCAGCTTTCCTTATCCTTTCACACGCTCCTCTGAAGTGGCATAATTAACTTGCGCACATAAAATGTGCACATTTTCTGCATGGTGGTAACATTCCTCATTTTAGTGCTTTGATTTTTCTCTCTTTTTTTTCTATTCATGAAGGTACTTAAAATTTGGCTTTTTCCTCAAGTTTAGAGATTTGTCATTGTAATGGCACAAGATGAGTCTTTCACTACTTAATCATTCTAATTACTCAATGGCTAAATCTCTGCCGTCATTATTTCCTTATGGATACGACAAATAAACAAACACAGCGTTTCAATTATCCTCAAGTGCACATTGTTTGTGACTATATACAGTAAAAAAAGAAAAAAGATGATTATGTAAAGCTGATTTAACTACTGACTCATTGTTCTTGCTTTACATACCACAGTATATAACCATAGTACATGCATACAAAGAGCAGGTAAGCATGGACATATTAGACTGTTTGACAGTGAGGGGGCAGAAATCCCTGATACATGTCCAGGCCCAGAGAAATCCTTGAATCTTCAAAGCACATGCAGCTGAGATGCAAATATTGTAAGCTGCACTTGAGGACAGGAGAATATGCTCCGCTATTACAAAGCTTTTTTTTTTTCTTTCCCATAATGCCCCAGGTTGCTCTGCTTATCTGCCCCCCCCCCCCCAAAAAAAAAGCTGTCCAAGGAGGGCTTTCTCAGTAGTGGTAGCAGTGGTCCCAAAAAACAGCCATTACCACTTGATTAATATTAATCTCACAGAGAACCAGCTGCCAACACATACACACACCAAATAATAAAAATAGCTAATAGTGGGCTCTTTCAGAAAGGATGAGTGATGGGTGGGACGCTGCTGTATGAATGCCCAACACAATTGTGAAATAGAAACAAAACCACAACCATACAACCACAACGTAGCAACGGACATCTGTGTTGTTATTGACAGTCCTTTGCTTGTTGGACCCATCCACATCACCGTCACCCCAGATAGGCTCTCTTTTGAGATATTGAATTCTACATCACTTGCTCTGACTGCTTAGTCGCGAGGATCCAATGTGTATGTCCACCACAAAAAAAGGATCCTCATTGACTTTCCATTGACATTATTTTCATCCTGCCTGACACAAAAGTCATCTGTCTTCTTGATATATGGAGTGTGTTTACTTTCCATATTCGGAGACTAATCAGCTCCACTATAGCAGTTGCTATTAGAAATGGAAAACATTTGTAATTTTAACAAAGTTACAAAATTATTAAGCAATGTTTTTACCCAATGATATCCAAACTTTTTTTTTTTTATACTCAAAAGACAATATTCAATTCTGCACACTCTTGAAGGGATGTTGCTAACAATTATTTATGCAGTTGATTAATCTGTATAATTTTTTCTTGATTATTTTCTAGGTTATATCAAATATAAAAAGAAATAGTGAATATTGCCCTTTAAAATTTTGAAATATTCAGTTTACAGATCACATAATACAAGGAAAAATAGCTAATCCTCATACGGCTGAAAAGCTGGTATGGAATGTTTGAATAATTCATGTAAATCAAAGTAGTTGCAAAGCAATTTTTTTTCAAATCTAATCAATTATTTGACCTAATATGGAGTAGTTCTCTTTATACAAATGTGTTATAATCCCATGAGGCTGAACATGTAATGACAAACAGAAACAATTTATCTCTTACCAATGACAAAAAATGTGCATCCTTCCACAACCGCCTAATTAGTTTGTGCTTATTAAATTAGGATGCATGTTGGTCATCAAGATAAACGGCCCTGTGCTTTCATCAGGTGGTGGTCAGTGTGAACAGATATAAGGTGATTTTCCACTTCATTTCAGGGACGTCAATGAATATCCAGCAACAGCACTGCATCAAACCACTGAGCGTTAAATGCCAGAATGAGTCTGACATTCAAGAGGATGGTCTACAGGTACTGACGCATCTCTAAGTTTTAATTAGGCCCTGCTAGATAATCATTCCTTTAAGAAACAATTGAACATGGTATGTAACAAAACTATTCAGAGTACGACTGTAAAAGTAGCAGCAGTTGTTTCAGTAGAAGTAATATCAGAAGGAATATCTGCTGTATAAGCAACAGTAGCCTAATATACCTTTCCCATTGCAGCCATTCAGGCTTTTCATAGCCGAAACTTAAACAGACCTAAAAAGTCAAGTATAGGAAACACTCAGAAAACAGTCAGCTAGTACAAAAGTAATGGGACACACTGAAGACTGTTCAATTAAAACCTTATGAGCCCCAGCAGCCCCCAAAAATAGGGGCTGAATTCGTCATCAGGAGCTCTTCCTCACTCTCCAAGTCCTCGTACTCCCATGAATCGATACCAAAGCCACTGATGTGACATTTCAAACAAAAACTGCAAAGCCTGGCCTTACAAGAGCATATAAGTCCATTTTACATAAACCATAAATATGACTCGAAGGACTCGAAAGTGACTCGAGAGAGCTCCCCAAGTTATAGAAATATACATTTTTCATATCCCTAGCTTGATGCCACACATGATTGGCGCACCTTTCTGGAAAGCTTACGACCTACGGAATCACTGTCAGACAAAGCCTCAGCAAGATATCTCCACATTGCATTTTTTTTCTAGCCAACAAACTGAAATATGACTTACTTATGGATGAAACAATACTTGCTTGGTATGTTTTGGTGCATCTGCTTGAGCAGAGCCCCAGAAAGTTAGGGCATTTTTGCTTTCACCGGACCTAAACCTACGGTTCACAAAACCTGCACTAAATTAATTACTAAAAATATTTAACTTCACCTAATCAAAGTCAAACTTTGCAGAGATCCTGTTATCACCTCATGCGATTTTATAGTAGACATAAAAGCGATGATATGCATAATTAAAAAGAGGAAATACATCCTGGAAGTTTTTCAAAAGTCTTTTTTTTCTTTCCTGTGTTCTATCATCAACCAATAAACCGATAACATATATACTGCTATATGAACCTCTTAACTGGTCTCACACTTGTTTTCTGTATATTATAATATACAGAAAACAAGTCTGAGACCTTTAGAAATTATTCAAATAACCCTTGTGGTTGAGGAGATATTCTGTATTTAGTATGGGTATGCAAACCATTCGGCATTTTTGAGAAAAATGGCTAGGGCTCAACTGGGGTTAAATAAGGCACAATATATATATATATATATATATATATAGTTAAATATTGACAGACACAAATATTGAGTATATTATCAGAGCCATTTCAATTAGGTTAGAATTTTTTTCCCCCATAATCATATATAAATCACACTGTAACAAGTTTCTGTAGTTTTCACAGTAATATTACTGTGAAACTATGTAGAACTCCTATACAGCATGTTGCTGTAGATTGCAATGCATCATGGTCAAAATTCATTCCCGGGTGAATCTTACTGTAAATGAATGTTGCTGTGAATCACAATACAGTCATTTTGAGAAGGAATACACCATAATCCTTTTTAGCATTATTTTCAACACAGATGTAGGTTTAGCTGTCACAGAGACAGAGGGGGAAACGACATTGTTATCCTCCGTTGTGTTACACAAAAGATGACAGTAGACTATAACCATGTGTGCCGATGGACGCTTGCTTCTCTCGACACAATTTTGGAGCAAGAGCTACAACATTTCTGAGTCCACTTCAACTTCAGCAACAGCAAGGTAACGAAGCTCATTATTATTCCTTCATATTTCCTTTTTGCCAGGCATTTTGCAAATGTACATTAATTACAGACAGCACAGTGTTCTCAAGTAAAGTTACCGTGTAACGCTAGGTGACTTTAAGAGGGAACTAGGGACACACTTTCCTGCACTAGTAAGCTAACGTTAGTGTTACTAATATTACGAAAATGTAGTATTTGCAGTTTAAATTGTGATATAAATCATTTGGCTTCATATAGTTGATACATGGCAGAAGTTTAGTGTAACTTGTAAATTAATTGGAATCGTGTATGTGTGACGCCGTCATTGTATATGTGTTGCTGCTCGTTAGCTAAGGCTAGCTCCATGGAGAAGTTTTGACTCTTTTCTCTCTTGCTAGCTACCGTGCGGCACAACGTGGCACGAGTAACGTTACCGAGCACCACTGAAGGTGAACCACAACGTTGTGAGTGAACCAGAATGCCACAACAGGTCAGACAGCACAACAGGTCAGACTTTTACACTCACAACATGGCGTGTGTTTTCTGAGCTAACGCTACATGGCAGGGCAGACTGCACCAGCTGCTATAACGTTGATACGTTGCTGCTAGCTTAACCCTCCTGTCGTGTTCGGGTCTAATGACCGATTTACAACTTTAATCAATCATAAATATTGTGTTTTACATCGGGTTGCCTCAAGACCTGATGATATCCTCCACACTAGACATTTGAACATATAAAATTGCTGATCTGATCACATTCCCCAACCCCCCCCTTGCACACACACACACACACACACACACACACACACACACACACACACACACACACACACACACACACACACACACACACACACACAAGAATACCATGAAAAAGTGTTGTTGCTTACAAACCTTTTTTTTACAAACTAAAAACAAAATGTAAAATGTGTATTTAAAATGTTGAAATATTAAAATAAATGACTTGTTGAAAAAAACTGTGTCTTCATTTTACAGTATGTAATTATTTTACTGTATTCATTTACAGTATTAAAATGAATACAGTGATGCATGTTTCAGTAGTCTTTTTGTAGGATTTGCTGTAAACTGTACACGGTTACTGTGAAGTACAGTATTTTGATAAGATAGTATTGTAATAACGCAATGACGCATGTGCAGTGAATTTACCAGCTGTGTAATATAGGTATGTTGAATGTTTTGTAAAAGCTTTTAATCTAATCTAATTTAATGACGGTACTGGGATTATTACTGTAGAAATGACTAGAGTATTCCGTGGGTATTGTGATTCATTTTACAGTAAGCATACTGTAAAATATACTACAGCTATACTTACTTGCTAATTGCTGCCAGCAAGTTACTTTAAATTCTACAGTTATCTTGTTACAGTGCACGACATTTTAAATGCCGCTGAAATCAGTATCACACCAAATCCCACTCCAGTTAGCCCGCTTCGTTGATTGATAGCATAGTTTACTAGCTTTAGTTTGTTGCACACGTGCTTGCTGGCTAGCTAGCTTGTAAACTAGTCTCAGTGCGCTTCTGGCCAATACAGTCGATCCGGAGGAAACCAGACTGACTGAACCCAACTGATATTTGGGAAGGAGGTTGTGATAAACGGGGGGCCTGGAGAACGCGGTGAGTCAGTTGCCCACTCCGGACGACATGCTCGATTAATGCCCATCTACATGCTGCACAGAACACTCCACCTCGTTCATTCAAAGTATTAATATCGAACATGTCCAACTCGCATCCGCTTCAACACTGCACGCCTTTGCTTCCCCAGCAATACGGAACAGTTCTTGAAATATGCGAAGGAAATATCTACATACAGACAGACAGATAGAGATTCCTTGCTTCATATTCAGATACATATATGTACATCCACACACACATGCACATTTGTTTGCACACTGAGGGGCCGTTCACACCGGACGCGACTTTTAAAAGCGCAGCCGCTTCAAAAACGCCTGGGCAAAAACGCGCCAGGGAAAAAAAATAAAAACAGCCCGCTGCGCCTGTGGAGCGGACCTGCGTGCGCACCCGGGCGATAAAACTTCAAAATGGATTCAAGCAGAAGTCGCGCTCTTGCCCTTGCTGTGTTGTGGGATGAGGAGGAAAAAGCCCCAAAAAAGCGGAGATTTTGGGTTCACGATATAAAAAAAAAGAAGGAAAGAGTACGGCGAATACCACCATATATTCCAAGAATTGTGTCTCGGTGACGAGCGCCGTATGCTATTGCAGTAGTTTTTCGATCTTGAATTATAAAGTTCTTTGTAGTTGAAGACCGCTAATATGAATCCTTCGTCGGCGGTTGCCATTTTCTTTTGAAATTCCCGCTGTTCATACCACACGGAAACAGGAAGAAAGTGGTAAAGTAATAAAGCCCGCCTCTTGCTTGATCCGATTGGCTGCCTTGGCCGAGTGTGACATTGATGAGCTGTGCGACTCCGCGCAAGGCGTTTAAAAGTTGAGAATATTTCAACTTTTAAGCGCGCCGAAAAAACGCTAGAAAAACGCGTCGCACGGCATTTAAAAAGCGCGCATAAAAGGCGCGCCGTACCATAGGAAAACAATGGTTTTGCTAGCGACGCGTTTTTGAGAGTCGCGTCCGGTGTGAACGGCCCCTGAGGCTACAATATAAAACCTCCAGCAATCACCACCTGTCTATGGACCTGACTTAAATAAATCAGCTAAATAGAACTACATTGCTGAAACACTGTAAGCCAAAAATATTGGGTATTGATAATACTTGCAGTGAAAGTATATGGGCCATTCTACCGAATCCGTTCAAAGTGCTGTCCCCCAACAAGAAAAACTATTTAACAAAACAATTAAGTATTCGGACATAGATATTTACTAATAATGTGTTATGGTCTATTTAAACCCAAGGCATTAAATTAGAAAGTGATAAGCTAAATATATACAAAATCATCATTTATAGGGTACTTTCGATTGGGAAGTAGCTGTCCCCAACCCTGACATCTAAATTTCAATCTCTGGAAATAAAACTTAAAACAATTTTTTGATTTTGTTCAATGGTGTAATTTCAAAGATCTTTATGATTAAGTTTAAACAGAAGTTGTAAGATTTAGATTTATTGTGGGTTTAATTTTTAAATTGAAAAGCTATACCCAAAAAATCATGTCCCCAGTTTTCATGTCACTACCGAAACACAAGAGTTTTAGTCCATTGGCTCAGTCTGGTTTTTAGCCACACCCCTGCATTTTTGACCAGGCAGTGACACTGCATCCCTATCCATCATGCCTGAATGGTTAGTAGCTAAATCCCATACTTTTGATATAAATGTGTTCCAAAGTCTGAAAATCGGCATGTAACCTTAAGAATTGTCACTACCGAACACATATTCTCTTCCAATTGAGAAAACTTTTTGGGGTTTTATGCAAAGTATTATGTTTGTATGAGTGTACACCTCTTCAAAGATGTGTATGCTAGCCATCCACTTGCTAGCATTCTTTAGTTATGCTCAAAATTAGCTATAATTGTCACTACCGAAACAGTCACTACCGAAACATATGGTAAAGTTTCGGTAGTGACATGATCATTTCGGTAGTGACAAAATTGAATGGTGAGTAGTTCAATCCCATCATTTTGAAATACATGTGTTGTGTGGACTAAATGGTAAACATGTAGATAATGCTGATTTCTATCTGAAATTGTTCAGGGGAGAAAGAACCATAACACACCAAAATGCCAAAAGGAAATAGAAAAAGTGGAGCAGAGAGACTGAGAGAATACAGACAAAGAGTGAGGGATGACCCAGTGAAACACCAAGAATATTTAAGGAAGGAAAGAGAAAGAAATAAGAAACGAAAGGAAGAAGGAAAGTTGAAATGTATCAGTGATTTATCCAACAGGGAGCAAAGGAATGTCAGAATATCATGGAGGAAAAGACAGCAAAAGCACAGGGTGTTGGTGAAAAGACAGTTTTTACAACATGTTGTTTTGTAAAAAATAAAGTATATTGAGTTATCAACTAAATTGTTATGATACTGATTTGTTTAATGTATGTTCAATTTGATCAATCTTCAACTCTGGAATCAATATGATCAGTATTATGCATTTTACAAAGAAATATTGTATTTAGATTTTGATGAATTGTATAAATTGAACTTAGAAATTTCGTAAAAATGTCATTTTTATTGATTTAATTGTGAAAACCTTCAAGAAATATTTTAAAAAATACTCTTGAGAGAAGGGAAGGAAACACAATCTTAACAGGTTAATAATAATACTTTGTTTCTATAGTTTATTACCATGTTTCGGTAGTGACAATTTTTGGCAGAGGAAAAACATTCCAACACATTCTGAAAATACAATATAAAAATTGACGGTTCTTTTACTAGATACGTGTACTTTAGATATGGTACAATATATATACGGACAAAGTTTTGGGAAAAAAAAAACATAATTTTTTTTAAACATTTCCAACCTGACTTTGAACCAATTCGGTAGAATGGCCCATATAATTCATTCTAAATAATTTGTTACTAAATTCAATAAAAACAGAACTCACATGTACAGCAGACCCTCACTGGGATAAACCTAATAATTTCAATTAAATGCAGAAAATATCCAAAGACCGCACTGGACTCTGAGGGGACTACCTGCACTAAGGAAAAAATACTGAAAACAGCAAACAACTAACACAAAAGCAAAAGTTAATACAAATTAGTTTTCATTTTGATTTCAGGGAATGTAGATTAAGATCTTGTAAGAGTCCTCAGAGGAAATACACAGCGCCATTTATACTTGAGTCTTGACCAAAGTGCAGATGGTTGTTGTGCCTATAAAGCCCACAAATGAATGTTGGGGACATAATAATTAATGTATTCAAGTAACAACTACATTCTTAAAAATCAACTGGGAGCCAATGTAGGGAAGCTACAATAACTACATGATCTCTATTCTTTGTTCCTGTCGGGAGTCTGGCAGCAGCAGTATTCTGTGTGAGTCGGATACAAGAGCGACCTTTACCACTGAGACAGGAAACAAGAGATTCTCTCTGCAATCTGGGAATTAGTGTGTCGATCGTTGAATGTTGATTATGGTTTGCAGAATAAAAGACACCTCTGGTTCTGCTGAGTGAAGCCAATGTATTGAATTATCAGGGAACTCCTCTGGTTGCAAACATAAGTCTGATTGTATAGAAGTCTATGAGAAAATGACCCTACTTCCCACTTTAAACCTCAGTAAACATGTAAACATGAGTTTATGGTCTCAATCTCTAGTGTCAAGTCATCTTCAATACAGCATGATGTTCACTTAGTATAAATATAGAATGCAGGCCTCCTAAGAAGAAGGCTGTGTTTCGGGGCATGGTTGGGCTCAGCGGCAGGGGGAACTGAGTAGGGGAGTGGTTCAGGGAACGGTGCCGAGAAGAGGCTTTATCGGCCTCAGCTATCAATCGTTGATTGTGTCTCTCTGCTTATATAAACTTCAGTTGTGATGGAGAAGGAGTCCTAGAGCGCAGACTGTGAGAGCGGCAGCGAGGACCACACACAAGCATACACGGCAGGGGAACAGTGGTGTTAATAAAAGACGTTGATGAACGCTATTGGAGTGCTGGAATCTGTGTGCTGAGTTAACAGCAGCTGGGGGCGACTTTTCTGGTTGCAAAAATAAGTCCGATTTTTACATAAAAATAACCCTACTTCATTTATATATTTTAATCATGACAGCATTGTCTCTGTAGCGTTCTAAGGGATTATTCCTTCCTTCCTTCTGCTTTTGGAGACATGCTGCATGCCTTCCTCTTGCTGGTATTTCGCAGAAGCAGTGCAAGCATGGAACCTCATTGAACTGAATACTTACATGCTGAATAAATCAGCTATAAATTATATTTACTGAAAAGGAATAAAAGGTGCAGCGCCATGCTTTGTCCCACACAGTCACTATGGTAACAACATAATTAGTGAATGTGCTTTGTCACTGTCAGCAAGACTGGACTGAAATTAATTTCCAACGTTTCACAAATGAGTTGATGAGCTTGAGATGGAATGGATTCTGTTGGCTGGGACAGATAAAAGGAGCACTGATAATGGAGATGATTTGTGTTCATAATTCAAGGTTCAGTCCTTCACAGGATTCTAGAGAAAGAGCGTTCACGTTCTATGCTGTTGCATGAGCAAATCTAGTGTGGCCATTCTCCAGCACACATGTGCCAGCAGTTTTCATCAAATAATCTTTTCAATCATGTATGCCTTGCATGTGTGGAATGAAGGGTGAGGATTACTAAAACCTTTGTTACAGCTCTTAGTACGGAATAACTGTTAAAATGCACAAAGCCAAAATTACTTTTTTCCATATCTGACGTGATGATCTGTACTTGCATCAACTTCTTGCCAGACAGAAAGGCGCTTTGCAAACTCTCAATCACTGCCATTGTGATGATTTTCGGTGTAATCCTGCAATTTTCCCAATCCGGATTATTTTATCATCTCCCTCCTGATAAACAGAGGCAAAATAAAGTCAGATTTAATTTACACCAACCAGGCCAAAAATAATCACTCCCAAACCCATTTATAAATCTGCCCTAGTTTTTGCTAAATACATTTCGCTAAACTTTTTGCCCCATTCGCAGCAGGGCCAAAGTATTTGTGAGTCAGTCCATTTGTGAATGTTTTCAAGTTATGTCGACCCTCTGTCTTGTCCTTTTAGCTCGCCACTCAGGACCATAATAAGTGGACATAGAAATTCCACCATGATCTTTTCAAAGATATGCCTTGCACATTGAATGAAGGGTGAGGTTACTGAAACCTTTGTTACAGCTCGTACGATGCGCTTTCCAGTCCATTTACAGTTACTAGTATCCATGCAAACCTGATGCAGAACCTTGGATTCACCCAATGTGGTCAAAAAAGAGTTTGGATGCACGGTGGCACATGGTGAATTTGGCATTTTATTTTACATGTATGAAAAGTAAAATGTCATTTTAGCTCCCTTATATAGAGCTAAAATGACAGAAAAAAATATCTTTTGACATTATAACAAATTATAATGTCAAAAGATATTTTTTTCTGATTTGACTGCAACGTAGAAATGTCTTATTCTCAGATGGAAACCCCACGACAGTGCATGTCCTATTTTCACATTCTTTCAGCGTTAGAAACATCAACTGCATCTGCAATAGGGATGCCATCAAGAGAGCAGCTCATTTAATTAAACTATACATATTAAACGTTGAACATGAAAGAGACTATAATTGCTGGTAATTGTTATGTTCAATTTGTTTTAGTATGATATTCAAGGTGGAAAGAGTAGTTAGAGTGAATATGGAGTGGATGAGTCTGACTGATTTTTACCTGCACTTTCACTTTTTCCTTAGTTTTTTTTGCATGTGTGAATCAGGGAAATGTGTGAAAATGGAAAATGGGGCATTGGATTGGTCAGGGTCAGATTGTTCGCTGACAAAAAATCTTTTATTGATTATTGTTTGGCAAATAAAACTTCGCTCTGTCTATGTTTTTCAGTATGTTGAAGATGTGATCAGCGTGAGATTACAGTGTGAGGGGACTTCCACGTCTGAATGTCCTCTGATGAATAAGTACTCCATTATTAAAACTACCAAGCACATTGTCCTGCAATCAGGGCATTGATTGCAGGACAATGGATGTGTTTGATTGAGACACAACCAGACACTTCTCTAATTCAGAGGAAAATCAGCAGCATGCAGACATGAGGTGAAAATCACACAGTAGTCCTTCTAAAGAGGTCAAAGCAGGCGGGTCTAAGAAACTGGGGTCACACACTTTAGTTTGTAGCACATGTGTGTGTAACAATTGACAACATTTCCAAATCAACAGACTTTATTCACAGTAAAAAAAAAAAATATTATTTATTTAACCTGGGTGTGGGCAGTGGCAGACTCTCCCAGCATGCATTGACACATTTTTGATGAAGGAGATTCTTAACTCTGTAAATTTGACTTGTCTTAAGAACTCATTAAGCACCAAGCTTTCACAATGAATACTTAAGACTTTTTCTCCAAGTGTTTACGTTGCATAACCATAACCAGGTCTTAACCTGACTGTAGTATATGCACATTTATTGTAGAAACATATAACTTCAAAAAAGTCAGCACTGAGTGTCGATACCAAGTCCAATCCTAATATTTGACCTAAATGTTGATTCAATTTACATCCGACACTTTGACATAACAACAGCCTTCTAGGTTCAACCTAATTCTTTAGAGGCTACTTGATCAAAAATACTGGAGATCCTGATAAATAACTGTAAAGTTGTTCATCTGAAATTATTTGTATGATATGCATGAAAGTTTAACAAGGCGTTTGCAACTCCTGATATTGATGTGATGCGAAGAACTATTGAGAAAATGTATCACCCTGTTGAAGTTATTGGAACTACAGACAGCAGTGTTACAGAGTGACGCTTCAATCAATCAATTTAGCAAAACACAGACACATCATAATAATAATAATAATAATAATAATAATAATCAGGGCTGCACAGTGGTGTAGTGTCTAGCACTGTCACCTCACAGCAAGAGGGGTCAGGATTCAATACCTGCGGTTCTTCTGTGGAGTTTGCACCTTCTTACCATGGGAGCGTGGGTTCCCACCACGTTCTCCTCGTGGCAGCGTGGGTTCCCTCCACGTTCTCCTTGTGGCAGCGTGGGTTCCCACCGCGTTCTCCTCGTGGCAGCGTGGGTCCCCACCACGTTCTCCTTGTGGCAGCGTGGGTTCCCTCCACGTTCTCCTCGTCGCAGCGTGGGTTCCCTCCACGTTCTCCTCGTGGCAGCGTGGGTTCCTACCACGTTCTCCTTGTGGCAGCGTGGGTTCCTACCACGTTCTCCTTGTGGCAGCGTGGGTTCCTACCACGTTCTCCTTGTGGCAGCGTGGGTTCCTACCACGTTCTCCTCGTGGCAGCGTGGGTTCCCACCACGTTCTCCTTGTGGCAGCGTGGGTTCCCTCCACGTTCTCCTCGTCGCAGCGTGGGTTCCCTCCACGTTCTCCTCATGGCAGCGTGGGTTCCTACCACGTTCTCCTTGTGGCAGCGTGGGTTCCTACCACGTTCTCCTTGTGGCAGCGTGGGTTCCTACCACGTTCTCCTTGTGGCAGTGTGGGTTCCTACCACGTTCTCCCCGTGGCAGCGTGGGTTCCCTCCACGTTCTCCGGCTTCCTCCCACAGCCCAAAGACATGCAGCTCTGGTTAATTGAAGACTCTAAATTGCCCGTAGGTGTGAATGTGAACGGTTGTCTGTCTCTATGTGTGCCCTGCGATAAAATGGCGACCTGTCT